>JAWPHD010002209.1:0-269347 GCA_037043455.1 Cyrtodaria siliqua
GAAAGGCACCCGGGGTATATTTATGTATACAGAAACGTACCCGAAAATCATCAAAATCCAGAAAGGCCCCCAAATATACATAAATGTACCAGAGACAAAATACAATGTCGTAAAACGCGGCCGTAACGCGTTCTGTTACTTCACGGAAACGAAATTTTCATTGTTTACAAAGTTTAATCGATTCACTTTTTAAGCCGCTGAATGCAGTTGGTCTAAATATTGTTGACCAACTCTTCAATGAGGAGCTGCATACCAATCTCCACGCAGAGTTATCGTTCCTTGCACTCACATCAACTCCACCTGGGCTTTATATGACGCAAATATATAAAATCGCATGAAAAGATACTGTACTCTTCTTCTAAAAATCTTACACGAGCTTCATCGGATACTTTAACATAACTTAGGATTTCTATCTTTGCCGCCATTTTGAATTCCGCAAGCAGTGTCAATAGATGGCGCTATTTGAAGAAAAACCACGTGACCACACATACCACCATCATAATAGAAACTTACCACATCATAATGAAAACAGACCACATCATAATGTAAAGTGACCACATCATAATACAAAGTAACCACATCATAATGGAAAGTAACCACATCATAATGAAAAATGACCACATCATAATGATGACCACATCATAATGTAAAGTGACCACACCATAATAGACACTTACCACATCATAATGAAAAGTGATCACATCATACTGGAAAATGACCACATCATAATAGACACTTACCACATCATAATGAAAAGTAACAATATCATGATGTAAAGTGACCACATCATAATGTAAAGTGACCACATCATAACAAAAAGTGACCACATCATAATGAAAAGTGACCACATCATAATTGAAAATGACCACATCATAATGACAAATGACCACACCATGATGGAAAGTGACCACATCATAATGACAAAATGACCACATCATAATGTAAAGCGACCACATCATAATGGAAAAGTGACCACATCATAATGAAAGTGACCACATCATACTGGAAAATGACCATCAAAGTCGTGTTTGGCGTTCCATATTACAGATGTCGAAAGTATGCGCACGTTTGGGTGCGAAAGAAGAGTATTTTGAGAAATTGTAAGGTACGTTATTACATGCCTACCTAAATATAGTAACACATTTGTTATTAAACATTTTGTATTATGAAGTCTCTCGACTCATTATCGCATTCCGGCCCTCGCACAGCACGGCCAAAAGGCGATAATGATAATGGCCCTGCCGTTTGAAAACGGTGACGTCACATATGTCATAGATTCGACATGGTAAAATTGCAGGGCCAAATTGTAACTGTCCACAACTTTTAAAAATAGTGTGAACGATTTTAATAAACTACGACTCATTTTTCTTATTTATGTTATTTTCAATCCAACTGCACTATCACAACCATTTTCTAAAAAAAAGTTGTTTCATTGTGCATCAAACGTATGTCTGTCTACTGGACTTTACTCGCCGTATGCTACTCGAGAGGGTTCCCTCAATATAAACATTCTTAAGATCTCTTTAGATTTTATAACATCAGTCCTGTCAAACACCCCATTGAATTAGCTTATATTTAGGTAGACATGTAATAAAAAGGTAAATCCATGGCGGAGTAGTGCCTTTCAGTGATATAATAGCCCCGAAGTATGATAATGGCCCTCGGGCTAAATTATCATTCTCCTGGGGCTATTATCACTGAAAGGGCACTACTACTCCGCCATGGATTTACCTTTTTATTGTATATTTATTACATGTCTACCTTAATATAAGCTAATGTCTACCTTAATATAAGTTAATGTCTACCTTAATATAAGCTAATGTCTACCTTAATATAAGCTAATGTCTACCTTAATATAAGCTAATTCAATGGGGTGTACTATTCGGTATAACTTAATGATAACAACTCGCAGAGTCGTCGAGTTTTCCAGACCAGACATTTTATTGTTCATTAATAATTGAACCGAATGTGACATATGGTTAAATGTGCACACCTGATATAAAACTGAAGCTTTATTATGTTTGGATTGACACCATCTTTCTTCATATGTAGTTACAATAGTTTTGCGCTGACACCTCGATATTGTGTTATAACACATTATAAACATGCCAGATATCAAATATCTGTTTATTCATGATATATAATACCTACATACACGGCGCACAATATCATTTCACAGAAAAACAGAAAACGGATAATGGCAGTATTTCATAGAAAACGGATTTAAATATATAAGGACAACTGTAAATTTTACACACGGCTTTATTTTCACCCAAAGGCCAAAACTATTTTGAAAGCCAGAACTTGTCGACGCTGTTACAGTGTGAGGTTAATTGGGGCTCCGGCAATGAGTAAAAACAAAATGTTAAGCTACCGTTTCAGAAAAACGAAAACTTAGTTGAAGTAATTAAAAAATAAACTGGATAATTAAAGACAGGTGATAGATTTAAACGCAGGTGATAACAAATACCATGGTTATTTTTTTAAATATTTTATCTGGGTTAATACCGAAAATGTCACTAATGTATATTGCCATCATGCTAAAAAAAAAGTGTGACAATGCCTTATTCTATTATATATGGAAATCCTGCAGATGGGCATTTCATATTCGATTTTGTTGGTAAAGGTATTTTTGTATAAAGGGCACGCAACACAGTGCATTGAATTACTCAATAATTTGCTCACCAAAAATGAGCTAACCCTATTTATTTCTACCTTACGCCGTGTTAGTTTTCTTCAATCTCAAAGTAACGATTAGAAACGAGGTACAATGTCCGTAACTTTTAGCTTATAAACACAAAATAATTACGTTTCAAACATAACACACCAACCAATATTGAAGATTTACTAAATAAATTCAAGATTGTTTGACGGAATTCAAAAGCGGTACGAAAAAAAGAAGTTGAACTCGCAACCACACACTAAGTTGAACTCGCAACCCACACTAATTTGAATATAATTACACGCGCGAGTAATAATAATCGAACGTCGTAACAGAAGCTGGCCAGATGTATTAAGTAATACTATATACAAAACCTCATGCTCTAATGGATACCACGTATCAGCAGAAAACGTAAATAACGTGGGACCCACAGTGTTTAAGAAATAATAATTATGTACCTGTGTTTTATCGGTGAATAAAATACAGTTAGGAGTTCAGATGCGTATTAATTAAGTCACGAGTGCGTTAGCACGAGTGATTTAATTACTCGCATCCGAACGACTAACTGTATTTTATTCACCGATAAATTACAGGTAGGTATTTATTATTTCGATTCTAACACAACAGTAACCTCATTGTTTACACTATTGTTTGGGCACTATATATTATCTCGGAGGTCTAGGTTATCAGGCTGCTATGTTTACAGGCTGTTCCATTGGGCGCCCCCGTATGCAAAGTTCTGTGTTTCAATACACTAGTAGTAACGTGACAAACAATTAAGTCATTACTTACGTCATTTAGCTTGCGCTGTATGACGTCAAACGTTCTCACCTTGTTCAAGATGCTTATTAATGTTATATATACTGATGCATATGATGGGTTTATATCGAGGGTGTGCACGGTTTGGGAGCATGGCACGTTTGTTGTAATTAACATTTCATTAAAATTACTGTTGAGTTTGTCTTCGTGACGTATATTTACCAACGTATGAAATATACGCGGGGAATTAATGGAACAGCTGTATTTTATCGTAGAATAACATACAGCAGTTTCTCTTCTTTGTGTATATTAAAGACTGTGGAGGTCGTGTTAGAAATATAATTCTAACACGATCTACGCAGTCTTTCATATACACAAAGAAGAGAGACAGCTGTATGTTATTCTACGATAAAATACAGCTGTTCCATTAATTGCCCGCGTATATTTCATCCGTTGGAAGCGCACGTTACATGACGTCACTTGGTAAATATACGTCACGAAGACAAACTCAACAGTAATTTTAATGAAATGTTAATTACAACAAACTTGCCATGCTCCCAAACCATGCACACCCCGATATAAACCCATCATATGCATTAATACACATATAACTTTAATACGCATCTTGAACAAGCTGAGAACGTTTGACGTCATACAGCGCAAGCTATATGACTTAAGCAATGACTTAATTGTTTGTCACGTGACTACTAGTGTATTGAAACGCAAAACTTTGCATACGGGGGCGCCCAATGGAACAGCCTGTAAACATAGCAGCCTGATTACCTTGACCTCCGAGATAATATATAGTGCCCCAACAATAGGGTAAACAAGGGGGTAACTGTTGTGTTAGAATCGAAATAATAAATACCTACCTGTATTTTATCGGTGAATAAAACACAGTTAGTCGTTCGGATGCGAGTAATTAAATCACTCGTGCTAACGCACTCGTGATTTAATTACTACGCATCCGAACTCCTAACTGTGTTTTATTCACCGATAAAACACAGGTACATATTTATTATTTCTTAAATAAAACTTCTTTTTTTCAAACTCACGAATGTTTTACTACAGACTTATCTGGGTCTATGCTCATGTGTTTTCATGCATACATTTCACTGAATAAAAATCAGACAGTTATTTGACAATGCTCACTATGATATCAGCGTACTTACGGACAGTGTCCCTTTAATGGATAAAATAAGCTTCCGCTTTTAAAATGTACATGAAATAAAAGTAAAAGGTTTCAGATTACATTTTAACGAGTTAAATAAAGTTAATTTTACACAGAGTTGTGTAAAACGTCTTCAAGCATTGACGTGTCTTGCAATTGAATTCATCTCTAAAAACATTCTTTGAACATGTAAGTATTACTTGAATTTTGGTGGTTGACGATCTAGTACATTGATCTTAAAGTTTATGATACTTTGTCAGTGCATTTTATGCCAATGGAAGCACTTAACTAGTTCGAAACCGCTGCTTAAACAGGTTCGAAACCGCTAATAGAGTTATGCTCTTCGTTGTAATGAAAAATGATCAATTGTGCTTTGTTAACAATGTAGCTATAGACCGTGAGCTAATAAGGTGAACCCTCCCTTCCCCTGGGGTATTTTGTAAACCCTATTTTTCTGAAAGCCCATTATGTATGTCGTATTTTGTGACTTGTCTGCTATCTGAAAGTGGGGGCGTTATCGTGTTACAGGATGTAGAATACGTTACCTATAAACAATTTTTAAATAACTTTACTGCATTTTGAAGACTGAAAAGGTATGGAAGAAAGGGTTTGTATTTTAAATTTTCTTCATTATTTATGGTTCTTAAAATATATAATTTCGTTTCACTTACTTTTTATACCTTGGATACCTCCGTTATTAAATCTACGCTACCGTAAATTACGTTACCTTGTTGTTTTTTGTTTTTAAAGAACATTAATGCTGTTAAATCCGAAAATGATTGAAAACCTTACAGATATCACAGACATACGTGTCCATGATGTTAATAATGTATGGTTCTTGTAATGTCTGTTAAATTGTGTGTTTTTAAATCATTTCCTATTTTCAGCATGTTAAAAGAAATTAAAACGAACTCATCCAATAAACTATTACATTTTTATTGCAACCTTTCTCTAGACATTATTGATTGAAACAACTCATTTTGAACATTATTTATGGTTTATAAAATATACAATTTCGTTTCACTTAATTTTTTTACCTTAGATACTTGCGTTATTATTACCGAATTTACATTACCTTGTTGAATGAAGGTGCTTGGTTAAAGCAATTAAAAACATTACATATTTTATATCAGAACATTATTTCAAACATTATAGGTTATTACAGACAGACGTATCCATGATGTGAACAATATTTGGTTCTTGTATTGTCCGTTACATTGTGTGTTTCTTTAAATAGTTTTTATTTTCCATGTCTTACCAGAAATTTAGAAAAATCAGCCAATTAACTAATAAAGATGTTATTACAACATTCTTCTAGACATCATCGATAGTAACAAGAACGTTTGAACAGACATGACATTATTTCAATGCTAATATGTTTTACCTCATGTATTAAACGTTACGTACGTTACCAATTAAGTTTACATACTTTTATTTAAATACGACATCTAAGTATCAAATACAAACTTGGATGTGCATGCTCATGTTCCTTTATATACTATTTAGACTTAGGTTAACATTGAACAGAATGAATCATTTACATGACTCTTCCGTATTTTTTTACATTACCAAATTCAAATTAAATTGGCAAATTATATGCACCATTTTAACTGATAATGTATTCATATATTAATCAAATGTAACGAATTAAACAATGTCAACATATTCTCAAAATGTATTAAACGTTACTTACGTTACCAACAAATATAAATGAATAGCTCTATGAGATAACATGCATTTTCATGGAAATATATTACATCAGCTGAGCCCATGATTCCTCTATTCATCGTCATCACTTTCTTCAAACTCAATATCAATCAGGTTGTTGGCTTTCATATCTTCTCGCTCATTATCGCCTCCTTCTTCAGTGTAAGTGAGGAAGTGTCGATTCTTATGGATGTCCGGAGGTTTAAAGTACTGGTTCTACCCAGGAAAAATGGGTGCTCTGCCTCCACCACAAACAAATCGACCGTCATATATAACCTTACATGTGATGAAAATGACGTAAAACACCATACAAACAAACAAACAAATTCTTCAGTGTCAGACTCTTTGAACATGATGTCAGCCAACTGTTGTTACGCAATATTACCAAACAGCCCAGTCAAATTCAATAATTTGGTCTTCTGTGTCTGGAAGGTCTGGTTAATGTTGGTCAGTATGGCCACAATAACTCTTTGAAATGTACATGTTCAAATGCATGATTATAGAAAAATTACACGGCGGCAAAAAAGCTCAAATTGTGGCCTTTGAATGTTCGCGAAAACATATTTGACATCCGTGTACTGAGGTTTTTCTATATAGGCAGCACACTATCCTCTCCATGCTCTCTGTACTTTGTTGAAGATCATCCGAACATTCATGCTGCTGTTCGAGCAATCCAAAGTTGGCACAAACAACGTCACTGGTTGTATGACAGCTTGTGAAGCAATGTAGTGAGGGCAGTAAAGAGCAACTATCAGACACCTTAAGCTCTACAATTTGTATCACCTTTAACATTCTCCTTTTTTTAATCATCCCAGTGCCAAACATAACATACGGTTGTATTCCTGAAACAAATTTTGGAAAAAGGACCAGTACGTCTGTGTTAGGAAAACGTAATACGATTGTTTCTGATATGGATGAGGATTGACATTCTGATGTCTGCTTCCTCCTTTTGATGAAAACAGATCTTCCAGATCATCAGTGTTGACAGATATGTCATCTGTAATGGTAAGCCGGTGACGACATCTGTTTCCTTGACAAAGTAGATTCTTTGGGCATACTAGTATTTGTCTGTTTTCCACTGACCGCAGATGAGATTAAAATGAATAGTTTCATATTATCATGATTACTCATGAAACTCTTCAAATCACAATGGGTCTTCGATTTTCTGCCCGAGGCCGAGGGGTTAAAGAGGTTGCATTGTAAACTGTCTCGCCTCTCACCGCTGCGGGTTCGAATATCACATTGGGAGCTCGACTTGTGAGGAAGTGTCGATTCTTACGGATGGCGGGCAGTGTACAGTACTGGTTCTACTCAGGAAAAGTGGGTGGTCTGCCTCCACCACAAAAAAGATCGACCGTTATAAATAACCTTACATGTGTTGAAAATGATGTAAAACACCATACAAACAAACAAACAAACAAACACATTGTTTTCGGCACTGACAACAGGAAAGTTGAGATTTCCCCTCGCCTCTTGCACTCAAGCTGCTTGTTATGTAAGTGTCTGTCACAAAGTCGACTCAAGGTGCTTTGGGAAGTAGGTCAAACACCAGCTCTACCAAATCTTCAAATGTACCAGGAACTGAAGGCTGACTTTGCGGAGTTGCATTATCTTGAAATACATACACAGTATATTCAGTAGGTCACTGTGTAGTTTGCTCAATTTATGCCTCTAAGCAGTGGAGCAATTTGGCTTTGTCAGTTCTAACTGAATTGCCATCAGCTGCTGCAAGGTATATTATAGTGCCAACTTAAGATCTATCTTATGCCTGATCAGTAATGGAACCGATTAACCAACTATCATGTTCTGCTTTGATCTAAATCAGTTTGTTCTCTGTGCAAGTTTCTTAGGCACGTCAGTTGATAAAAATGTTCACAATTTGGCTCTCTTGATTGGATCAGGTCGACGTGTGAATTAACAAGTCATTGACAAACTATTTCATGGCATTCTCAGCCTATGCTGTAATAGATCATCAGCAACATCTCTCTGTGCTGGAACACAGGATGATCGGCAGTATAACTCGTAGTCATTGATATCAACTCGGAATGGGTTTGTGAAACAAATGATAGATTCCGTGGCCCTTCTCAAGTCGTTAGGATTGTTCTTAGTATGGGAAATAACTTCTGATGCCATATTTAACATCTGGAGAGTGGCCTCTATCAGGTTTGCTCTACAGTGACGTGTATTGCATCAACGGTATAACCGGTATGCTGAATAATTTCTACTAGTTAGCTCTACTGGCTAAAGGCCAGTAGGGATTATGCCATGGTCTTTTGTCCATGGTCTTTCGTTCGTCCGTCCGTCCGTCGTTCGTTAACTTTTTGAATGTCACACTCTAGCACCTTCGGTTTTCATCCGATCTTTACCAAACTCTATCAGATTATTAATATCAATGAAACCTCGAACGAGTTCGAAAACCAGCCAGATCGGACAAGTAATACCGGAGTTATTGCCCTTGAATTAACGAAAACTGCTAAATTTTGTCTTTTCAACACTCTAGCGCTTCCATTTTGCATCATACCTTTACCAACATTTGCCAGATTGTTGATCTTGATGAAAGGTCGGTCGAAAACCAGCCAGATCGGAACAGTAACACCGAAGTTAAGGCCTTTGAATAATTGAAAGATGTGTTAACCTTTTTGATGTAACGCTCCGGCACCTTCATTTTACCAGGGAGTACGTTATATAACTCCCTGATTTTACCAAACTTTACCAGATTGTTACTAACAATGAAAGCTTGGATAAGTTCGAAAACCAACCAAATCAGATTCCTCGATATATGCATGGCGCAGTCATTTTCCTTTGTGTCAGTCTTTGATAAGAGTAAGTATTTTAGTATTATGTCCAAATAGCCAGAATAATGCAAGACTTTTGGTAACTTACGGTCTAGTTATTTTAACTGTATTTATGATTTGTTTGGTAACAAACAGGGTGTGACGTAAACTACAGTATATATTCATATTTTAGTATGTTGAAAAGGTTGTCTAAATGAAACAATTCATAAATAACTTCAATATAGGTAATATTAAACTTTATTGAACATATTTTGGAATGGTTATAGTAACATAAGTGTCACGTGTGTTATACTCAAATGCCCCAACGCTCAGGTAGCAGACACGTCTCATATTGAAGCTTTTAGTATGAACTTTCAGAAAATCATACACTACAAAATTCCCCCAGGGCGGAGGGAGCAGGGTCTATAGCCAGCTTAAGGACTACTATTTTACATTTCTTGAACCTTTTACATAACATGGGTACATATTTATATTTCATAAAAACTTTAATAATTTATTAATGATCTATACTAGACAAGTAACAATGGAGTTTGGCTCTTGTTTTAATAACACATGCTATATTTAGCATTGTGAACTATATACCACCTTCATCTTTCGTCCCGTCTTTATTAAGTTTGGACCAGCATTCTGTTGTAGTTAAAGCCCGGGTAAAAAAATCAGCTATACCCAATTTAACAAGAGGCCCAAGAGGGCCTGTAGACGCTCTACTTGCTAAAACTATGGAACGCCAAACACGACTTTGATGGTCATTTCCCATTATGATGCGGTCATGTTCATTATGATGTGATCACTTTCCATTATGATGTGGTCGCTTTACATTATGATGTGGTCATTTTTCATTATGATGTGGTCACTTTCCATTATGATGTGGTCATTTTCCATTATGATGTGGTCACTTTTTGTTATGATGTGGTCACTTTACATAATGATGTGGTCACTTTCCATTATGATATGGTCGCTTTACATTATGTTGTGGTCATTTGTCATTATGATGTGGTCACTTTCCATTATGATGTTGCCTATACTTTTCTCATTTCTCCATATTTCTTCATCAAACTTTCAATATATACTCATCATGACCACATCAAATTTAGAGCAGAATGGAATGCGATTGGAATCAAAATATCATACCATAATGGCATTCTAATTCCATCCCTATGCCGATTTATACACGGTGAATTTAAACCATACGTTTTGTACCTCGACACCGCAATACAATTTCTCAAATAACTCGCTGTAAAATAGTTAATTGTTGTTGCAATGTGTTAATCGCATGAAAAGATACTCTTCATCTAAAAGTCTTACACGATCTTCATCGGATACTTTAATTTCTACCATTTTGAATGACGCAAGCAGTGTCAATAGATGGCGCTATTTGAAGAAAAACTACGTGACCACACATACCACATCATAATAGAAACTTACTACAGCATAATGAAAACAGACCACATCATAATGTAAAGTGACCGCATCATAATGAAAAGCGACCACATCATAATGGAAAGTAACCACATCATAATGAAAAGTGACCACATCATAATGTAAAGTGACTACATCATTATAGAAACTTACCACATCATAATTAAACAGACCACATCATAATGTAAAGTGACCACATCATAATGAAAAACGACCACATCATAATGAAAAACGACCACATCATAATACAAAGTAACCACATCATAATGAAAAGTGACCACATCATAATGTAAAGTGACCACATCATAATAGAAACTTACCACATCATAATTAAAACAGACCACATCATAATGTAAAGAGACCACATCATAATGAAAAACGACCACATCATAATAGACACTTACCACATCATAATGAAAAATAACCACATCATAATGTAAAGTGACCACATCATAACAAAAAGTGACCACATCATAATGAAAATTGACCACATCATAATGGAAAATGACCACATCATAATGACAAATGACCACATCATAATGTAAATCGACCACATCATAATGGAAAGTGAGCACATCATAATGGAAAATGACCACATCATAATGACAAATGACCACATCATAATGGAAAGTGACCACATCATAATGTAAAGTGACCACATCATAATGGAAAATGACCAAATCATAATGACAAAAAAACACATCATAATGGAAAGTGACCATGTCATAATGACAAATGACCACATCATAATGTAAAGCGACCACATCATAATGGAAAGTGACCACGTCATAATGAAAGTGACCAAATCATAATGGAAAATGACCACATCATAATGACAAATGACCACATCATAATGGAAAGTGACCACATGATAATGACAAATGACTACATCATAATGTAAAGCGACCACATCATAATGTAAAGTGACCACATCATAATGTAAAGTGATCACATCATAACAAAAAGTGACCACATCATAATGAAAAGTGACCACATTATAATGGAAAATGACCACATCATAATGACAAAAAAACACATCATAATGGAAAGTGACCACATCATAATGACAAATGACTACATCATAATGACAAATGACCACATCATAATGGAAAGTGACCACATCATAATGACAAATGACCACATCATAATGTTAAGCGACCACATCATAATGGAAAGTGACCACATCATAATGAAAGTGACCACATCATAATTGAAAATGACCATCAAAGTCGTGTTTGGCGTTCCATATAAAACGGCTCTTATTTCATTACATGGACACGGCTTATTTACAGTTTAGCCGTGGGCGGAGCTTAGTATAGTTGTATCGATACAGGTTATTTGCGGGCGGAGCTATTCGGACTATTACAATCTCGTCTACTAAAAGATCGATAATTGTCTCGGTATTTATATTACAAACTGAATTAAAACATGATATATATGAAGTGAAAAAGAAGGAAGCCTCAATCATTTTGTGAGCGGCATTTAATAATTATAAACTGTCATCGGCGTTCACGGATTATACTAAATTGTTTAAAATTAAATGCGCAACGCAAACAATTAATCTCATTCGCAACTAATACATTATGTATACTTCTTCTTTTCTTACTATTTGTTGCGAATGTACATGAAACGCCGTTAAATTATTTATTTAAAGTATCAGTCCAGACAGATCCGAGAAAACATGCCAGACACATGCTTTTGCCGCCAATACATGTCATGTTATGCCGATTTGTTTAATGGTATGAATTGAAGTTGTCATATCATTATTGGTGATTAAAGTCTGAATAAAATAAAATAAATGTTGGTATTTTTAAAACACTGACAAACAATACACAAGTGTGTGTTTAATTTATTCTTACACCCCATTTCTCCGTATAAAGCTAGAACAATTAAAAACAATCGGTAAATATGTAGTCAGTGCCCACATACTAATGTGTTGAAAAACGTGCTTCTCACATTTGTGAAGGATCTCCTCAAGTAATTACAATTATAGCCAGTATGAATTACAACTGTATCTTCTTCTTTTTAACAAACACTCGGGGTCCCCCTAGTCGTAGAAAGCGCGTGTATCGCTGCTATATTCATTAAGCACACCAATGTAGACCATTGTTTTATGTTTATATTACTGTTTAATCGTGTACATTGTCTATGTCCAATTTGCCGACACAAATTCAGGGTCTACTCAAGCCACGCACGTTTCCGATCAATAACACTTGCCGCGATCTTTGAAGATGCCGCCTGTAACGTAGATACTTGTCTCAATTTCACATCTGTGAAAATGTTTACCACAATTATGACACAACACATTCCTTTGATCAAAGGTCACGCCAAACTGGTATATCGCCCGGTTAGATATTTACAGAATTATATTAAAGGAACACTCGCAAATCTTGAAATGTTTATCAAGCATTGAAATTAGCGTCTCGATTTATTTATCCAGTAACATGTTAACCCTGCTTGCATATACATGTACCTGTAATTAAAATAATAAATAATATAATTTTGAGTTTTCATTTTTTCATCTCATCCCCTACCATAAGTTTACATATATTACTGGTGTCCCTTTAATATATATCGCCTAGCCTATACATTCACGAATTATTTTTTAAAATATAATGTAGACAACATGGACTCTTGAAGTGGGATGAACATCAAAATAATCCCGCCGGTTTGATTAACCCAGTATCATTTTGACTTGAAATCTGCTTGTTTCTACATTTTCACATATAAATACGCACGATGCAGATACGTCGATCGTACGTTTGTATCCATTTGACAAATTAGACCAAAGGTAATGGTGTGTTATTTAAGGATTATAGGCCCTCTACCACTTTCCAAATGTAGAATCCGCTACGTCTAAACCACATGCTTTCATTTCGACGGATATTTATAGAAAGAGAGATAAGTGTTATATATATGTACATGCCTATGTTATAACATTATCTCTTCTCGTCTCTTTCTGTTATATTATCCTTCTTATCGTAATGAAAGCAATCTCAGATTTCAATGACACGGGTCCTATTTCAACGATCCACTCCATCATAAGCATGAACAATTTAAGATAATGCAATTATTCCGGCGAATATAAATTACTCTAATTTAGCACGCTAAACAGTGAACGTATAACTGAACAATGTTACACACTGACCTGAACAGAAAATTGCGCGGGTTTTGGGATGAATAAATTATGATGTCACAAAGTAGGCAGGTCTTATGTTTTCGGTCAGGAGCTGCGTTCGTACTAATGGATATTTTTACGTCTTACACACATATTTAAACCCTGAAAAAATATACAAACGATATATTATGCATATCAAATAAAATATATTTCGATAAAATCAAAGGTTGGGGCCACTGGATTCAGAATAAGTTGATTAAAATGAAGACCCCAAGGTACCCCGTTTTACCATATAAGCCAAGATGCGACCTTGGGCTCTTAAAGATAAAGCGGCATCCACGTAATGTCAAGGGATGTCGTCATAAAATTCCCATCAGTACTTCTTTTTTTTCGAACTTGTCCAATATTTCATTGCGCCGACAAGAAATTTAAAGTAAAAATTGTCAAAGGGCCATATCTCCGTCAAAAATCAGCGAACCGGAACAAAAACGTGATATGCATAACTAGACATCTTACCGATGCTTCCTGCCAAGTTTCGTCGAAATCCAAGAAGGCGTTTAGGAGGAGTAGCGCCGAGAAGAAATTTAAAGTAAAAATGTCAAGGGCAGTAACTCCATCAAAAATCAACGAACCTGACAAAATCGCAATAGGCGCAACTTAATAATCATACCAATGCTTCCTGCTAACTTTCGTCAAATCCATCAAGGCGTTATATATATATATATAGCAAAAAAATAACATGTAATAAAAAAAAAAATAAAGGTGAAAAAGGGGGAAAAAGGACCATAACTCTGGTATTAGTTAACCAATTTAACTGGTTTTCGAACTTGTCCAAGTTTTCATTGATATTAACAATCTGTGCAAATTGGTAAAGATCAAATAATGAATGAAGGTGCTAGAGTGTTTACAAGGCAGAAAACTGCATTTTTCAGGAAAAAAACAAGGGCCATAACTCTGGTGTTATTGATCCGATTTGGCTGGTTTTTGGACTTGTTCGAACTTTCATTGATATTAACAACCTGTGCAAGTTTGGTAAATATCAAATAATAAATGAAGGTGCTAGAGTGTTCACAAGGCTTAATATGGCATTTTTCAACAAAACAAGGGTCATAACTCCGGTGAGATTAATCCGATTTGGCTGGTTTTCAAAACTTTCCGAGATTTTATTAATATAAAGACACTGGCACAGTTTCGTAAAGATCTGTTTAATAATGAAGGCCCTAGAGTGTTCACAAGGCAAAAACTAACTGACGACGGACAACTCGCCATCCCATAAGCTCTGCTCGGCCAGTAGAGCTAATAAACATGTTCACAAGCTCATAGGGAATTCAGGTATTTAAGGGATAACATTAAACGCAGGACATCACGTATTCCTCATCAACCCGAAGCCTTATCAAATCCCACAGCACTCCAACACACATGAAATCGTACCAGTCTACCAGCAACAACTTGGAACATTCAATTCTCCTGGAAAGCAAGCTAGTAACGCGAATTAGGTTAAATTAACTGACAGTGCTGGATTTCACCGTTGGCAATATTAGGTGTATTATTAGAAAACATGGGCAGACTCCATGGCCAAGTCATTAACATCATTATAAAGAGTTATGAAGAAATATGAAGAAAACATGAATAGAAATTAAAATGTGAGCTTTAAATATTAAATAACAGTCCACACTCATACTCTCAATGTACTGAAACATGAGAGATCGTATATATATTTTGCTTTTAGAAAGCGATAACACAAGTTTATCATTTCAGATCATGGAATGCAGAATAGTTATAACAGGGAAAACCGGAAGTGGTAAAAGTGCCACCGGAAATTCACTGCTGAATCGGGTCGCATTTGAATCTCGTACTTCACCAGATACTGTTACAACTAGGTGCACCCTTGAAGAAAATAAAGTAGATCATTCTCAGTCGACCTTTCGTGTAGTTGATACACCGGGCCTCTTCGATTGCAAGTACCACTTTTTGGAACATGCAGTTGAAATACAAAGTTCGATTGAAAAGTTTGGGACAAATAAAGCACCTTATGTTTTTCTGATCGTGCTGACAACCAATAGATTCACACCAGAGGAGTGTGATACAATTAAAATACTTCAAGTTTTATTTGGTGAACAGCTGTTCAAGAATGCAATTGTCGTATTTACTTCTAAAAATACCTTACAAGACGAGCCAATTCAGAAGTTTTATGAACTCAATGAAGAACTGAAAGCCATAGTTAAGAAATGCGAAGACAGAGTGGTTGCCATTGAAAATACAACTCCCAAATATGGCATCGACGAGCTTCGTAAACAGATCATACATCTATCGCAAAGCGGGAAAAGTTGTTTTGACAGAAATGTCTTCGAGCGTACCAATAAGAAAATAATCCTAGAACAGAGTGGAGAACTAGGTTTAAAAGAACTACTTGAATTATCACCAAAGATAGATGAAGAGAATAACAAATACGAAGAGAAGAAAAAATATGAAGAAAACATGACTAGGAAGCTTGTAGAAGAGAGAGAAAACATGAGTAAGAAGTATGAAGAAGAGAAGAAGAAATATGAAGAAAACATGAATAGGAAGCTTGTAGAAGAGAGAGAAAACATGAGTAAGAAGTATGAAGAAGAGAAGAAGAAATATGAAGAAAACATGAATAGGAAGCTTGTAGAAGAGAGAGAAAACATGAGTAAGAAGTATGAAGAAGAGAAGAAGAAATATGAAGAAAACATGAATAGGAAGCTTGTAGAAGAGAGAGAAAACATGAGTAAGAAGTATGAAGAAGAGAAGAAGAAATATGAAGAAAACATGAATAGGAAGATTGTAGAAGAGAGAGAAAACATGAGTAAGAAGTATGAAGAAGAGAAGAAGAAATATGAAGAAAAGATGAATAGGGAGCTTGCAGAAGAGAGAGAAAATATGAATAGGGAGCTTGCAGAAGAGAGAGAAAATATGAATAGGAGGTTTGCAGAAGAGAGAGAAAACATAAATAAGAAGTATGAAGAAGAGAAGAAATATGAAGAAAAGATGAATAGGGAGCTTGCAGAAGAGAGAGAAAATATGAATAGGGAGCTTGCAGAAGAGAGAGAAAATATGAATAGGGAGCTTGCAGAAGAGAGAGAAAATATGAATAGGAGGTTTGCAGAAGAGAGAGAAAACATGAATAAGAAGTATGAAGAAGAGAAGAAGAAATATGAAGAAAACATGAATATGAAGATTGTAGAAGAGAGAGAAAATATGAATAGGAGGTTTGCAGAAGAGAGAGAAAACATGAATAGGGAGCTTGCAGAAGAGAGAGAAAATATGAATAGGAGGTTTGAAGAAGAGAGAGAAAACATGAATAAGAAGTATGAAGAAGAGAAGAAGAAATATGAAGAAAACATGACTAGGAAGCTTGTAGAAGAAAGAGAAAACATGAGTAAGAAGTATGAAGAAGAGAAGAAGAAATATGAAGAAAACATGAATAGGAAGCTTGTAGAAGAGAGAGAAAACATGAGTAAGAAGTATGAAGAAGAGAAGAAGAAATATGAAGAAAACATGAATAGGAAGCTTGTAGAAGAGAGAGAAAACATGAGTAAGAAGTATGATGAAGAAGAGAAGAAGAAATATGAAGAAAACATGAATAGGAAGCTTGTAGAAGAGAGAGAAAACATAAATAAGAAGTATGAAAAAGGGAAGAAATATGAAGAAAAGATGAATAGGGAGCTTGCAGAAGAGAGAGAAAACATAAATAAGAAGTATGAAAAAGAGAAGAAATATGAAGAAAAGATGAATAGGGAGCTTGCAGAAGAGAGAGAAAATATGAATAGGAGGTTTGCAGCAGAGAGAGAAAACATGAATAAGAAGTATGAAGAAGAGAAGAAGAAATATGAAGAAAACATGAATATGAAGATTGTAGAAGAGAGAGAAAATATGAATAGGAGGTTTGCAGAAGAGAGAGAAAACATGAATAGGGAGCTTGCAGAAGAGAGAGAAAATATGAATAGGAGGTTTGAAGAAGAGAGAGAAAACATGAATAAGAAGTATGAAGAAGAGAAGAAGAAATATGAAGAAAACATGACTAGGAAGCTTGTAGAAGAAAGAGAAAACATGAGTAAGAAGTATGAAGAAGAGAAGAAGAAATATGAAGAAAACATGAATAGGAAGATTGTAGAAGAGAGAGAAAACATGAGTAAGAAGTATGAAGAAGAGAAGAAGAAATATGAAGAAAACATGAATAGGAAGATTGTAGAAGAGAGAAAAAACATAAATAAGAAGTATGAAAAAGAGAAGAAATATGAAGAAAAGATGAATAGGGAGCTTGCAGAAGAGAGAGAAAAGATGAATAGGGAGCTTGCAGAAGAGAGAGAAAATATGAATAGGGAGTTTGCAGAAGAGAGAGAAAATATGAATAGGGAGTTTGCAGAAGAGAGAGAAAATATGAATAGGGAGTTTGCAGAAGAGAGAGAAAATATGAATAAGAAGTATGAAGAAAATAAGAAGAAATATGAAGAAAACATGACTAGGAAGTTGATCACAAAAGGAGTGGTTGCATCAGTGGTAGTTGAAGCCGGAGCGTATTGCATATATGCACTAGGGTCGCACATAGCTGTACTTGGTGCAACGCAACTTGCAGCTATGCTATCAACATATCCAGCCAATGATTGATATCTTTTTAGTGCGGGCAAAATGCTTCCAGGGACTTTTAGCCGCTTCATAGTAGGCCACATGTCATTGGAACTATGTCTTAGTATATACAATGCTTTCCCGTAGAGCTGCTGAAAAAAAGTTAGGTGTTTTGACGACGAATATCATCATATCATCATGTTACATACATATATGTCTGTCAATTCTGAGGACACCTCCTTTTGGCAGAAAGGAAATGATGGAGCGGTATAGAGCAGTGGCCACGCAATGCCTTAATGCAACTTTAATAAACGAACAGTTATTTAATTCCTGACAAATGCAGCTTTAATGAACTGATCTACCTTTGATCTCAACAAACGAACAGTTATTTAATTCTTGACAAAATTGGTTGATTGGTAAAATTATAAAAAAAATAAAAAATCAATCGAAAACTTGTTATTAATGCCGTTACATTATGTTCCTTGCTGTTCCTGTTGAACAATGAACGTATACTTTCCTTTTCTTCTAGTAATAATTAGCTTCTTCCACTTATTGTTTTCTTCTCAATTATAAGAATAGCGTTTATTGCTGATAATAGTGCAAATAGTTCTTGTTATAGTGTTGTGTAAATTATATACAGGGGTTGAAAGTTCTTTTACATTTATCAATGAAGGAAACCAATTTAATATTCGAATATTTCGTTAATATATTTGTTTAAAGTTTAAAGGTACACACTGTAATCTTGCTTTATATATTCACCTTTATATATTCAGCCAAAATTATTAAAAAATACTTTGAGACTGTAATGTCTACCTTTAACATTTTGTCTAAATTGTATCACAGTTTTTGTTCAGAAAAACCTCTCCCCATTTATGCAATTTCTCATTCTCATCATGATGTTCATTTTTTTTTGGGGGGGGGGGGGGGGGGGGGGGGGGTTCTTCAGTTATCTTCTGATAACCCATTTATTCAGATATCTTAATACATATTTTCTGATACATATAAACAAAACATATATGTCTAAGTTAACAATTTGTAGAATGAGTTTTGGTATGTTATTTGTATATATTATAAATATGTACCAAATTAAAATAAAAAAATATATAATAATATACATGTACTCATGGGGAACAGAAGACTTGCTAAGTTTTCTGAAGTAGAATATGTTCTCTTAGATGGGCACTTTTTTTATTCATTTAGTCCATTTTAGAAATGTTCAACTGTCAACATCTTGGTCTTTCAGTCAAGTGTTTGTTGTTTTTCGTGCGTTTTAAGGATTTAAACTATTATTTTCATGTATTTTTGCCACACTTTTGTAAATAAATTTATTTTAATTTTTTTGGTAGCGATACATTTAAGAGATTTATACTGGTATCTTAGTCTGCTTTGTAAAGCGATGATTGACAAGCGTTTATTTAAGTGCTTTGATGAATATACGTAGTATTTAATTTCTAGCATAATTTGTAAATCGGCTGGAGAATAGGCATTTCCAATGTTAAAAATAAATAGCTCTTCTGTAAATAGTAATGTAATGTTATGGGCAGATAACCATAATTTAACTTGATTTAGAAAAATATGAGTTGCTTGACATGTCCATAACATATGGATTAAAGTTTCTTCTTGTTGGCAGTATGTACATAGAGGATTGCCTATAATTTTAATTGTATACAGATATTTTTTAGTTGAAAGAATTCTATGATTAATTTTTATTTGGAACCATTGTAAGGATGTACTGTAGTTATTTTTAAATGGCGCATTGTAAATATCTTCCCATGTTTCACTATCAATATTGTATACTTGTTCCCATTTTGCCTTTGAAGAAGGTGTCTCATCATTTTGATTAAAAATAGTATACATATCTTTACATCCTGTTGTTGATGTCAATATAGTGCATATATGATATGGCAGTACAGGATTTTGACATTTTGTTTCAATTAGAGTTATATTATATTTCATTTAATATGTTTTTATAGCATTTACCACACCACTGTATCGAATAAAATTTGTTTTGATTCCAAATCTTTGTTCACATTCCAACTGAGAGAGAAATTTGCCATCGTCTTTAAACAGATCATTAATATGAATTATTCCTTTATTATACCACGCTTTATAAAAGAATGGTTTTCCTCCAATTAAAATCTCGTCATTTAGAAATATAGAGATTTTCAAACAGTCCACTTCAATTGAAGGTTTGTTAATTTTTCTAAATCATTAGAAATATAGAGATTTTCAAACAGTCCTCTTCAATTGAAGGTTTGTTCATTTTTCTAAATGTATAAAATGATTCTAGTACATCTGCCCAACACGGATTTGTTATTTGTTTTATTAATGATGATCGTTTCCCAAGTTTATTATGTCTTTTATATTCATTTGTTCTTCTATTATATTTTTCTTTTAAAATCATTCTTCTTATCCATGTAACTTTAAGGGCCATGTTAAATGCCTTAAGATTTATCATTTGTAACCCGCGTTTAAAGTAATGTTTGACAAGAACTGTATGTTTTATTTTAGAAGGTCCTTCCCACAAAAAAGTTATAAAATAATGAGTTTATTTCTTTAGTGATGATTACATTTGGATTTGGTAATGCGATAAATAAATGGTATAATATTGGAAGTAATAGTGATTTTATAACTGTTATTTTCCCTAGCGGTGTTAAGACTCTTCTTTTCCAAATGTTGATAAGTCTTTCTATATTTAATACTTTTTCTTTGTAATTTATGCTAGACATTTTGTTTAAATCAATATCAAATGTAATTCCTAATAACTTGAACTCAGGTTTACCCCATGTCAGTTTCCATCTTGTTTTTATTGTATCGCTACTGTATTTTTTTAAACCAATCCATATAACTTGTGTTTTATCAAAATTTACTTTAAGACCAGAGTAGTTAGCATAATTTGATAATTCCTTAAGGGTTTCATTTAGAGATTGTTGAGATCCATCAAGGAAAGCAGAGGTATCATCAGCATATTGGGATAATTTATATTCGGTGTTGCCGATACTCTAAATGTTTTTATTATTTCTGATTTTGATAGCTAGAATTTCAGCGCAAAGTATAAAATATAAGGCGATAACGAATCCCCTTGACGGCAGCCACGTCCTATAGTAAAAAATGAAGATAAGTTACCTCCCTGATTAATAGCTAGTTTTGCATTTTTAGAGAACAGTTTTACCCATGATATTATTGAACTTCCAAATCTAAAGTAAGTTAAAACTTTGTAAATAAAGTTCCAAGAAATAGAGTCAAAAGCTTTTTCAAAATCAATTAATAAGAGTAAGCCAGGTATATTTTTTTTCTTCTGCATAGTGCATTATATCATATATAAGTCTTGTATTTTCCCCAAGGTATCTGCCTGCAATGAACCCTGTTTGGTCTTTATTTATTAGTTTTTGTAATGTAGTTTAGAGTCTATTAGCTATAGCACTTGAAGCAATTTTGTAAACACAGTTCAACAATGAGATGGGTCTATAGTTTTTTAAAATATAACGAGACTTTTTTTCTTTAGGAATGCACGTTATTATTCCTTCTATTTGTGTAACTGATAATTCACCCTTTTCAAATCCAAAATTTATTGATCTTACAACGAAATATCCTAATTTCTTCCAGAAAACTTTATAAAAATCCGATCCAAATCCTGAAGTACCAGGACTGCGATTATTTTTCATTGACTTAAGGGCATCTGAAGCTTGATCATAAGTAATTTGTCCTTCGAGTGCATTTGACTCATCTTTGTTAAGTTTTGGAATATCATAGTCCTTTAGTTCATTTTCAAGACTAATGTCATTTAATTCTGAATCTTTACAAGAATATAACTTTTGATAGAAAAGTTTTGCTTCATCTAATATTTCAAATTGATCTATTTTAAAACTGCCATCTCTTTTTTCTATTTTCGGTATTGTTTTACTTGTATAGTTATGCGACTCTTATTTACAGAAATAATTGGGAGGTTTTTCATCATTTTGTATAATTTGTGCTCTAGATCTTATCATATGGCCTTGCATTTTAACTTTACGAATGTCGGTTAGTGAATTTTTTAAATCATCAAGCTCTTGTATATTGTCTTTAGTGACATTAAGTTCAATCTGTTCTATGTTTTAATGATTTCATTTTCTAAACTTTCCCTTTCTTTTTTTTTAAAACACGAGTATGACATGGACTTACCTCTAATCTCCATTAACAAAGTTTCAAGAAAGAGCTGATCATCAATCCCAAACTATAAATCTTTATCTGAAATATTATCTATAGCCTCAAGATTGTAGACTGGAAGTGCATACTGCAATTTTACCTCCTGGATTTTATTGCTGATGGTATTTAAATAATCTATATCTGCAAGTAGGGAATTATTGTGTTTCCATAGAGGTTTTCCTTTTTTAAAAGGTGTAAATGAGATATTTAAAATGATCATTGAGTGGTCTGACCTATAACCTGGTTCAATTGTACATTTATTTACTTATGAGAAAAGTATTTCAGACATGAGAAAAATATCGAGTCTAGCCTGTTTAATAGGATTTTTTCTTCTCCATGTATATCGTTTAAGTGTTGGGTAAATTTCTCGATATGGATCTATTAAATTAAATTGTTCTATAATTTCTAAAACCTTTTCTTGCGCCTTTGTATTATTTATATTTTTATAGTTAAAATAGTCTATTAATGGGTCTTGAACAATATTAAAATCTCCACATATTATGAATTTATCATTGTTAAAATTCACTGTAATATCATAATGGTCTCAAAAAAGGAAGATGAATCCGAGTTTGGTCCATATAAACTAATTAATGTAAATCAATTATTATCTAATGTTAAGTCCACAATAATAAAGTTTCCCTCAGGGTCAGATTTATATGTGTGTAATTTATAATCAATGTTTTTGTTAAATAATATTGCCACACCTCTCGAATTTGATGTGCCTGAACTAAAAAGACAGTCATTACCCCATTGAGTGCGAATAAATTTCTCTGTAGCCACTGATGAATGAATATCTCGTAAACAGTATATATATATATTTCTTTATTAAAGTCTCATCATGGTTTACAATAAATACAAGCATAAATAAAACATCGTAAACATTATACGATAGCCATGCCATTCTAATTAGAATTATAAGAGACTATAGTTATAAAACCATCAACATATTTTCAAAGTAGTTAATAACATCAAACGATATTAGCATATATATTACACATTAAGACTATGTAAATGATGCTAATCTATCTATAAAATATGTACTAAGAATGAGTATTGTAAGATTTGACAAAATAAACAAAGCACTATCGCGCATTAGTTAAAACAAAATTAAAAAATCATTTATCCCCTTTGATCAGATCAAAAAGGAACTGATTAGCATCATTTGCATAGAAGAAAATAAAACAGAATCACAATATGATAAAAACAATTGACATTATTTACATATATAAAATTGACATTGTTTGACATATTTAAGAAGGAAAAAATACTAGCGATACAAAAAGCTAGATCGACGAAGAAGAATTAAGTAGCAGGATTTGGCACATACACGAATTAAGTCTGCATTTGTGAATAAATATACTAGTTTTTGTTCATCTGTAGAGTTATTGAAATTGGGATTTAGGCTTATTGCTTTATCATATAAATTAGCTCTGATATCATTATATAAAGGACAGGTTATCATAACATGTAACTCATCTTCCACCTGAACATTACAAAATGGGCAAACTCTTTCACTAATCTGAAGTCTTTCATATCTTCCAGTCTCTAGTCTAATTGGTGCTACGCCACATCGGAATCTAGAATAAGCCGACCTATGATTTATTGGTAGTATTAGTTTACAGTACATTTCTGTTTCAAATGTAGTTTTAAATAACTTATAAGTACGTAATTTATTGCCACCAATATTACTACTACCACGTTCCGAGTTAATATTTACATTCCAGTTTATTATAAACTGATTTAAAGATGCACTCTTAACATCATCTAAAAATTTACGTTTAACAATAGGGTTAATTACACTCGGAACGTTATTAAACTCAATTTTTGAAAAATTATTTAAAACTTTGTAACACCAATTTTTACATCTAGAACCTTTACTATTAAAACAATAATTGAATATTCGTTTATTGAAACACATATTTGGCATATGACTCAATCGTACCCAGTAATTTGATACCGCAAGTATTTGTCTGACACAAATCGGTTGCCATGCCATGTCTCCTGCCATTGCAGCTGATGGTGTGTTTCTTGTCGTACCCAAAAATACTCGCATTGCTCTATGTTGTACGGCTTCAATACAAGAGTAGGTTTGAGTACCCCATATTGCTGCACCATAAGCTACAATAGACCAAACCAGCGAATCAAATAGTTTAGTATAAACTTTATAAGGCATCCCACCAACTGTTTTATATTTTGAAATTAACAGTCCTAACGCGCGACTAGCTGACTGTGCAACAAATGAAGCTGTTACATTATAATTGAGATTTTTGTCTAAAACAAGGCCTAAATATACATATTTATTTTTTATAATTATATCAGATCCGCCACATTTAAATTCAAAAAGCGTCTGTGGTTTTGATCTTGGTCTAAAATGCACAACATTAGTTTTATTTATATTGACTGACATAAAATTGGTTTCACACCAATCATCTAGTGTATTTAACAATAGCTGTAGATCTGTTTCATTTTCGGCCAGCAGTACAATATCATCCGCATACATGATAACACATACTTTTTCCCCATCACCAATATCTACTCCTAGACCTAACGACTTCAATTTTAATGCTAAATCGTTAATAAAGCAATTAAAAAGCAATGGGGATAAACAACAACCTTGTCTTAATCCCGTTGTAACATTAAACCATTCTGTATTTAAACCATTTATACGCACACAGGATGAAACAGATGCATATAAAGACATAATTGCATTCAACATTTTACCATTTATCCCTAAGTCATAAAGTTTATTCCACAACAGATTTCTATTTACAGTGTCATATGCTTTTTTGAAATCGACAAATGCAGTAAAAGTTGGAAGTTTCTTTTTTATTCTGGTTTCAATAATATTAGTTAATGACGATAGATGATCCGTAGTACTTTTACTTTTTCTAAACCCATTTTGTTCATCTGTTATTATATTGTTTGCTTCTGTCCAGGTAGACAATCTTTGATTTAACATATAACAATACAATTTATACATAGATGGAGCAAGTGTAATGCCTCTGTAAGACATAGGATCACGTGGATCATTAGTTGACGATTTAGGAATGGGATTAACAATACCTTTTCCCCATTCAGTAGGAATAATACCAGTATTATAATAAACATTTAAAAGAACATGTAAAATGGAAACAGATGTATCATTACGAAATATTTCAGCTGGTATTTCATCAATACCGCTTGCTTTATTCTTTTTGGAATTAAAAATTGCTTTTTGTATCTCAGCTATAGTAATTTCATTTTCAAATTCTGGAATAGATTCATTATTTGTTACATGTTCATTATCGAAACTAATAGGAACACTTTGATTAGCTGAAGACTTATACAAATTTGAAAAACTGTTTTTCCACTTTAATAATATAGATTCGCTATCTGAGAAAATATTTCCATTATCATCTGTTACTTCCATTGGAATTTTCTTTTTCTTTCGAAAGCGTACACCTATTTTTCCGATAGACTTCCAAAAATTACACGAATTACTATCGATATCAGATAACAAATCATTTTGCAACTTAAACCAATACAATCTTTTATTTCTTTGAACATTCCTATTAAAGTCCTTTCTACATTTTATAAAATCAATTCTATTAACCTTTTTCTGATAAACATCGTTACATTTGATAAACAATTGTTCAGCATTACATACTTTATTCCAAAGAGTGGTTAAATTATCATCCCACCAGGGCTTACCAATTTTTCTTCTTTTGTTAGATGAAGCACTATTTAAAGTAATTGACAGTTTATGTAGTTTCGCACTCATTTCTGTTTTTATATAATTACATAGATCATTATATGAATTATCAATTTCATGCTGAGTCCTTAAACTCATTTCAAGATTAAAAACAGTATTATGTAAATCCGTTATTAACTTCGGGTTTTGATAAAAGTCATTAGGAATATTATGTAAATCATATTTAACAAATGTATATTCATAATGATCATCTGCAGCACTATCAAAATAACGTCACGGTATATTAATGCTCCATGAAATAAAAGAATGATCTGGAACCGAAAGTGGCACAACCCCTGTAATGTTAACTAGCTCTGATGGTCTATTCACATTGAACTCATTAAATATCGATAGGTTGTTATGACTTACTAAACAGTAATCAACCACCGAGGATCCCTGTGGTCTTATACAAGTATAATCATTTTTTACACAATTACGACCATTTAAAACACAATAGTTACTGTTAATTAAGAACTCTATCAGTGCAGCACCATAATCATTACATGTAAAATCAACAATATCTCTATTTGGAACAACATCAATTCCTTCAATAAAATCTGGTGTATTTCCTATACGGCTATTGAAATCCCCACAAATAAATATAGTTCCTATCTCTTGATATTCATATATACTAGCTAAAATATTATCATAAAAAGTATTAACATCAATCTGTCTCGTCGAATATTTAGGTGGTAAATAACATACGCAAGGAAACAAGTTAAAATGTTCATACTTATGCGTAAGTTTTAACCATAATATTCCTTCATTACTATCATCACATATTGAAACATTAAATGAACTAAGCACACTGTTTTTTAAAAGAAATCCAACACCTCCTGATCCGGACCATGCATTTACATGTATATTAGATCTGTTATTTCCAAACCATTTATAACCCTTAAAATCAATAATAGTTTTATCTTTAAGATGAGTTTCTGAAACTCCAATAATATCTAAATTGAAGTGATTAAAAACAGTTTCACGTATATTAAAATTATCAGACATTATATCTAAATTAAAACCATTGACATTCCAAAAGCCTGCTTTGATCTAAAAGTTATCTCTTCGCCAATTGCCTTGTCTACTGTATCGACCATTTTGTCTCCCGTCACGACCTGCTGTATGCCTTCTCTGGTTCTCATGTGATTGCTGTGCAGTTTCGACATGCTCATGATCCCTCTGACTGTTATCATTATTGTCACAACTCTCGTTGTGATGATCTAACCGATATGATCTATTGTAATTGTTTCTATCGCGATTATCACCAACCCGCCTGTCTCTGTCATTTCGATCTCGACTATCTACCCGAATACGTTCACCTCTATCCTCAAAGTCTTTAGAGGGAATAACTCTGGAACCACGAACCGCTAAATTGGCATCCCCACGTTTAACTGCCTCGACCAATGTGCGCATGTTTGATGCTAACCTTCTCTCCTGTGTTGACTGGTCATGATTGATAAATACTCTATCATATAATCTATGTCCCTTTAGCGATTTCTTACAAATCATCACTTTCTTCTTATCTTCCTTGGTCTTAAACTTTACTATTATAATACCTGCTTTATTTTCCATTCTTGACACTTTTCTTACTGCTATTTCAGCATTAACGTCTCTTACTTTTAGACCATCTTTAATCAGAGCATCTACCTTTGCTTTCACATTTTCATTGATTGTTTCAGGTAGACCACGGATGACCACATTAAGTGATAAATCTGGTTTGTCTTCCGGTGTCTTGTCATTTCTACTATCTTCCCTTATCTCTAATTTACGACTGATTTGAGCTATTTCATTATCAAATTCTATTCTCATATCACTAAGTTTATTGTCTAATTCTTTTCTTAACTTTGCTGCTTCTGAACTAACTCGTTTGTCTATTATCTTTGTTATTTTATCAGTAATTGTGTCGGTCAACTTTTTCTCTGATTGATCAATTTTCAACTCAATCATGTCCATCCTACTATTTACAATGTCTTGCATTTTATGCATATCATTTGACATTTTCTTTAACATGTCTTTGATTTCTATATCAGCATCTTTATGCACTTCTGCTCTTGTCACAATATGTTCAGGTTCTTCATTTATACTCTGATCTGCCTTTTTCTTACCTCGCCTTTTAGCCTTTGAAGGTTCATTTGTACTGATGCTAGTTCCATTTATGGTCTTATTATCTGACTTACCATGTGTTTCACTTTTGTCATCACTTATCTGATTGTCAAGATTCATTAAGTTTCTTTTTGCTTTAACAAATTGCCTTGCATCATCACTTTTGTCACTTTTGACTTTCTTTACTTCGTTTTCTGTTACGTCTGACGCTGACAAAAAGCGCTTCCTGCCAGTAGCTACCGGTGTTCTTAATAGTGCCGACGCACCCTGAGAGAGCATTACCGTATTCACATACTCATTAGCGTCGTCGGTGAGTCCACATAGATGCTCCATATTTTGTGGTGCAACACCTCCTTAATCTTTATAGCCTAGAGCGGATCGCTAGAGCGTAACGATTTTTCGAACAAAGACCCGCTATATGTAGTGACGTTGCACGATAATTACTTGTCGATAATGGCTGCTACATATGTGTACACAATAGAACTGATATGAAAAATAGATAGTCTCAAATAACTCAGAATATATCAAACAGTTTTCATTAAAACTTTTATCACAAGTAAAATGTACCTTTATCCATTAAAATATCCAATTATATCCATTCAAATCACTTTTTAAACACTATAACTTACTAAAAATATTACACCGATTACAAAATGTAAACACACTCGTATAGGTTAGACACCACCACATATATCACAGTTTTTAAATTTTAGATAGTTAAATACATCTAATCGTTTTGAGACAGAGCCAAGACCCTGAGCGTTGAACGATAACAGTTTAAGTTCCATCAACAAAGGTTATATGTAAAACAAGAAAGGGCCCACATGAGAACACATTGAACAACATTTTGAAGTGTGATAAACAAAAGTGTAAATGGAGATGAAAAATAATAATAAAATATATTTGCATATGAAAAAGGAGTTATCGTTTTTGGCTCCATCCCCTGGGGCTCCCTAGGGAGTAATCAGGTAAAGAAATGCATATCTTGTCCAAATGTGAATGGATTTAATTCTAATTGGCTATGGTCATTTAGGGACTCAAGGCACGACATATATAGAACGAGGTTTGTCCTGCTGTGTAAAGGGCCCCTCTACATAGGTACAACTTGGGGGAACTTGCAGTAAGTGATATGTTCAACTGCCATTTTGCTCATTGCAGGGCAACTAAATTACCCCGGGTAATTCAGTTGTTGTGGCCACCACAACCACAGACTCCATAAAGCAAGTAGAGAGATATATGCCAGATACAGGCCCTCTTGGGCCTCTTGTTTATCTTAACAGTTCATGACTTCACAAAACTTCGCATCTACGCTTAATGACACTAGTCAAGTGGCATACATTCTGGAAAAAGGACACATGCTCCAGAGAGCACCTATCAAGTATAAGATCCCATAAGCGGGTTTGGCAATTGGCCAGTATCACCATCACAATAGCTTATATAGCCTTTGACCAGTAATATACTACATATGCTTGTATGACTTTTGTGGTAATGTCATCACATAAGCGGGTTTGGCAATTGGCCAGTATCACCATCACAATAGCTTATATAGCCTTTGACCAGTAATATACTACATATGCTTGTATGACTTTTGTGGTAATGTCATCACATAAGCGGGTTTGGCAATTGGCCAGTATCACCATCACAATAGCTTATATAGCCTTTGACCAGTAATATACAACATACGAGGGTGCTTCAAAAAGTTCAGTCACTACGCATATATCCTTTGAACTGGATATTATACTGAGATAAAGTAGTGTATTTATAGTACTACTGGGTTCGCTCTCTTAAATTCCACAACAAAAATGAAAAAATTGCGGTTATTTATACCCCTGAATTACCTCCTCCTACCACACCTTTTGTATACTGGCATCTCTGCAAATGTCCTTGTTACAAAACGTTGTAAACATTATTTGAATAATTCTATGCTTTTAAATTTTCTTGTACGCCATCTGTTGTTATTCGCCCATAATCCATGAAAATTATTTTCGAGAATTCGGAAAGGTCTTGCTGCAAACCAGATATGAGTGAATGCATATCCCTTAATTTTAGCAGAAATAACACTGATTTTCTTCATTTTGTTTACGGAAATGTTATAATATCTTTTAAATATCGTAATTATTCTCATAGTATTAATATGTTTTCATATTTTTTTACAAATCCATGTCCTTCAGTGTCTAAATTTCATATTCAACACATTATTGTATAATTTGGTACAATGTTTAGTGAAAATATTGGTCATTCAAAAACGCTATTTCAGAAGACTGCCCTTCCATTTAATGTCCATTTATCATTAAATTAATTTACACGTTAGCTTAAAATGTTAATTTCTAAAACAATGTCTTTTCATCTACCATGCTTAAATTCTGAATCTTGTAATGCACAGATATAACTGGTAATGTATGAGAAATTTCAAAGGTCTTCGACAAGTACTTAAAGAGAAACAGGCATTTAAAAAAGTAACAATTAACATACCTAAAAAAACTCAGGACGAAAATGCCTCAGTATGTATAAGTGATATGTATTAAATGTTCCATAACTTTCGTCACACAAAAGATACAGCATTCATTTTACCATCAATGGAATGGTATTGAAACTCTCGTTCATTTGGTATCAAACATCAACACTCACAACGAGCACATAATTGTTAAAACGCATTAGTGACAGAACTTATTGAATGACCCTCGTATGCTTGTATGACTTTTGTGGTAATGTCATCACATAAGCTTGCCTGCCAATTAGCCAGTAACACAATCACATAAGTGGCCAAACATCAATCAAATTAGCTTGTTTGGCCTTTGGTCAGTAATACCATCACATTAGCTTCTCTCGATTGTATTCATTAACACGGTTACCATCACATACGCTTGGTCTTTATTCATTAAGCCATCACACAAGTTGTCTGGTATTTATTCATTAACACCATACCACATGTTTGTCTGGTATTCATTAACAACATGTATTCATTAAACACATTCCACAAGCTTGTCTGGCCTTTATTCATTAACACCATACCACACGTTTGTCTGGTATTCATTAACAACATGTATTCATTAAACAAATTCCACAAGCTTGTCTGGCCTTTATTCATTAACAGCATCACATAAACTTATCTGGGTTTTATTCATTAACACCACCACACAAGCTTTTCTGACCTTTATATATTAACACAAACACACAAGTTTATTTGGACTTTATTCATTAACACCACCAAAAGAGCTCATCTGGACTGTATTCATTAACAACATGACACAAACTTATCTGGATTGTATTCATTAATCCCACCCACAAGGTTATCTCGACGTTATTCATTAACACCACCACATAAGTTCATCTTGACTTTGATCGTTAACACCACCACATAAGTTCATCTTGACTTTAATCGTTAACACCACCACATAAGTTCATCTTGACTTTAATCGTTAACACCACCACATAAGTTCATCTTGACTTTAATTGTTAACACCACCACATAAGTTCATCTTGACTTTAATCGTTAACACCACCACATAAGTTCATCTGGACTTTAATCGTTAACACCACCACATAAGTTCATCTTGACTTTAATCGTTAACACCACCACATAAGTTCATCTTGACTTTAATCGTTAACACCACCACATAAGTTCATCTGGACTTTAATCGTTAACACCACCCCATCAGCTCATCTGGACTGTAATCATCAACACCACCACATAAGACCATCTGGACTTTAATCATTAACACCACCACATAAGCTCATCTGGACTTCATTAACTGCATGACATAAGCTTATCTGGCCTTATTCATTAATATCATCCCACAAGCATATCTGGACTGTATCCAATAACACCATCACAATAGCGTGTCTGGCCTTTATTCATTAACAACATCACATAATCATGGACTCTATTCGTTAACACCATCACACAAGCTTGTCTGGCTTTATTTGTTAACTCCACCACACAAGCTTACCTGAACTTGATTCATCAACACCATCACATAAGCTTATTTGGCATTTATTCATTAACACCACCACAAGCTTGTCTGGACTTTCTTCATTAAAGACTATTGGACGTCATCTTTGAAAAAATATCCAAAATCGATGGGATATGGTCAAGTGGAATTGAATTGGGGTTTTAAGGCGCACCAACACATGAAAAGGTTATATGGCGCCTAAAAGGCATGAACATGCCAGGCTCATCTTCCATGTACATCGAGATAAAATATGGAAAATATGCCTAGAACCTTCTCACCCTGAACTGCAGAGTTGCTGCAAATTCTATCGTAGAAACTCCATTTAAGCTGGAGCCACGTTATTGTTTTTCTGCCACTGCTCTTAGTGATGTGAGCGAGATGGCACCTTAAAAAATGCACGGGTCATGATGAAGACCTTTAATGAGCATGAACAAAAAATGACAAAATGAATATGAATGGGGGGGTCCTACCCCTCTGCATGTGACGGTGTGTTTGCAGTGGTTGTATTCTACCCTGGCAACCACACGGGGATGGTCAAGTGGGAATTTTCAACCAAATGCACATTTTAGGCATGAGCAATGTCAACCATTTAGAATGAATGAATGGTGTTTTACGGCACGTCGACACATAAATAGGTCATACTGTGCGCAAAAACTGACGAAAGATGAAGAAATTAAGTAGTAATTAAAAATTAATGTAAATATATAAAGATAAAACTATTAAAAAATAAGGGATTTAGTGCAAGACAGTTATTCAATACTGTTAATGCGAACATATTATCAGAAAGAATACGTACATTGCAGAAAATTTGCTCCCTATATTCAAAAAGTTTGATACAATTTTACTCAAAGTTTTATTTGTTTTTTATGTGAAATAAATTGGTCCATAGAATAGTCCATTTATCCAGCAAGAACAGATGAGACATGATTTCTAACTAATATAAGCCATTTTATTACTTTCTCCAAATTTCTAAGGACATCACTGTAAAAAAGAAAAGATTTTCTTTCCATGGCATGTGCTTTCAAAATAATCCCAATGCTATAGTATGGTGACATTGAGACTTTCTCGTTCAACATAATGACTGGCAACTATGTGTTGATGTGTTAAACACAACTGGTGGATCATTTTGCATAGAAACCCTGCAAAACAAAACTTATTGATCATTAGGCATATGTCTATATTCGAACAAAAACTGTCCAAACCAAATAACAATATATATAAAATCTGATCAAATGATTGTTTTGCCATACAACAGATTTCAATTAACAATGTAAGTGCATACTTTTCATGTGTATCATGTATGTATTGAAGGCATGACATATAAACTCCTCTTTTTTTAACAATGGTTTACTTTGAAATTTAGATGATGTGATAAACTGGTTTATTTTATTTAGAAATGATGCCTTGTCTGCCATCGATGGATAAATGGACTATTCTATGGACACATTTATTTCAAAATAGAAAAACAGAAAACTTTCAGTAATTTCGGTTATAAAGGGCACAATTTCTGCCATATAAATATTCTTTCTGATATTATGTTCACATTGATGGTGTTGAATTACTATCACTTACTATATGGTTGACATTGCTCATGTCTAAAATATGCATTTGGTTGAAAATTTCACTTGACCATATCCCATCCATTTTGGATATTTTTTTTAAGGATGGCGGACCAATAGTCCATAACACGATCACATAAAGCCATCAGTGATCAGCTTAGCTATAAATCTAGACTATCGTCAGCTGATCTATATAACTGTGTGTTACATTGAAGACACTAGAAATAGAAATCCAAATCAAAACAAAACATCAGAATTTATATTTAATTTTATTGTCAATAATTCAATGCATGTTATGTAAAAAAATAACATCATTCATAAACCAACACAATTATGACAAATCAGTAAAAATATTGCACATGTTTTAAATATAAATATTGGAATGTCTCATCCGTTTCCTACTACACATACATCCAGTTACTTGGCATAAAGATAACCTGAAGCCTCACTGTTAAAACAACAAACAGTAACAGCAGCCACCATTGTTAGAACCTGCTGATACAATAGCTTCTAATAGTTATTATAAGATTAAATGTATTGAAATTTTTAGTTTTGGGACTGTATATCAATCATGTAATGGTGGCAAATTTTGTTTGAAAATATATAGAATGCAATAAAAAAAGGGATAGATTGGGAAACAACAAAACCAATAATTTGCTTATGGTACACTTTATCCTGGCCTTCCCAAATAATGATGTTAATTTCCTAAATAGTACTACACAATTTTCTAAGCAGAGGAAAAAGTACATCACTGCTACAACTTATATGTGGATACACCTAAAACAGTCTATTAAATCATTTTAGAATTATTTTATTGTTAGAATTTTGTGTTTCTGGGTTTCAAGAACCTCATTACTCAATGTCCAGTAAAACCTCAGTGTGTTCTGAGAATGTAATGAGCTTTAAATTAACTGGTTTCATTGGTCCAATTTTTATCACTGAACACTGAACCAATCAAAATGCTTCATTTATATTTTCATTTGGTTGCTTCTATCATGACATCACTTTCTGGTATTATGACATCACGTCATGCTATTATGATGCAACTCAATGTGTTCTCAGAACTGAATGAGCCTTTTAATTTCTGTGAGAAACTTGTATCACTCATTGAGTAATGAGTTTCTTGAAAACAAGAATCACAAAATTCTAAAAATAAAACAAATCTAAAATGATTTAAAAGTATCACTTTGCTGTTGTTTTACAAATGACATGTTCAGATATCTAATATGTAAACACCCTATACTTCAGTTATCTAAAACGTAAACGCCCTATCCTTCACTGCCACTTATCACCACAGGATTGTCCAAGTCATCTTGCTCATTATCAGTAGATAGCATTGTACCCAGTTCTGGAAGCATGTGACCAAGTAGCAGCTGTAGTATAACCTGAAATTATATAGAGTGAGTAGCTTTAACAATGCGCCCAACACTGGAAGCATGTGACCTAGTAACAGCTGTAGCAGCACCTGAAAGTATATATAGAGGAGTAGCTTTAACATAGTGCTCAGTTCTGGAAGCAAGTGACCTAGTAACAGCTGTAGCAGAACCTGAAATTATATATAGAGTAAGTAGCTTTAACACACTGTGCCCAGGTCTGGAAGCAAGTGACCAAGTAACAGCTGTAGCAGCACCTGAAAGTATATACAGAGTGAGTAGACAACATTGTGCTCAGTTCTGGAAGCAGGTGACCTAGCAACAGCTGTAGAGTATAACCTTAAATTATATACAGAGTGAGTAGCTTTATAACACTGTTCTCAGTTCAGGAAGCAAGTGACACAGTAACAGCTAGAGTAGCACCTGATATTATATACAGAGTGAGTAGCTATAACACGGAACTTCAGTGAATTGCATACTTACATAGAAGAGATGCTTATTCAACCGTACATCCTGCAGTACCTCAAACATTTTGATTGTCCCTCTTTTGGCATTCTCATCTCCCACCAGTGTTTTAACAGCATCTGCAGATGAAAATCAATTAAAATAAATGAACAACACTGAAATGGTGAAGAAGCTGTCCATCCCTTATTCTCTCGTGAAGGCTTCATTGACCTGGGTGTTTTGCTTATTCAAATTGTAATTATTTTAATAATTGACTCGCGATAATATGTAATAATGATTCCATAAATAATGACCCTGTCTGTAGTGTTACAGTATGTTAATGTTTCCTAAATAATGCACCCAATACTTGTCAGTAGTATGCACCAGTTTGTAGTATAACAAAGGATTCCTTGGCGTTCATTCTTACATTATAACCTGTAAACTTTTCATTCAAGTATATATACCAAAGTGTATTAGAAGAATCTTTTTCTTGGCTTTTATCTATAACTGTAAACTTTCCATTAAGGTATATATATATATCAGCTGTCTAACAAGAAACTTTTCCTAAACTTCATTCTTATAACTTGTAAATAAAAGTGTGTATACCAGGCTGTATAAAAAAAGCTTTACCTTTCTTCATTCTTATAACTTGTAATTTAAAGTGTGTATACCAGGCTGTATAAAAAAGCTTTACCTTTCTTCATTCTTATAATTTGCGAATTAAAGTGTGTATACCAGGCTGTATAAAAAGAAACGTTTCCTCAACTTCATCCTTATATTTATAACTTGTAAATTAAAGTGTATATATACCAGATTGTATTACAAGAAACTTTACCGCAACTTCATTCTCATAGTATAACTTGTAAATTAAAGTATACATACCAGGCTGTATTACAAGAAACTTTTCCTTGGCTTTTATTCTAGTTCTCTGCTTCTCCTCCTCTGTCCTCACGGGAAGTGAGTCTGCCAGAACCCCATTGGGCCACATAGAGTCCTTGAAGTTACGAATGTAGTAAATAATCATCGACTCAGAAAATATCCAGAATATAGTTTCCCTCAGCTGTCTGAAAATACAAGTCATATTATTTAAATATTTATAATAGAAACACACAAGTAGCAAGATTAACATTTTGAGACTGAAAACAACTTAGAACTTTGTCTATATGTTGTCTTACGAGAAACAGATATAAACTCAAGAATGGTTCAACTCCACTTAAAGAACTTTTTCAGCCAAACTATATACTATGCAGAGAGGGGCATCTGTGTTTTACGAATACATTTACTAACTTTAATAGTTTAAATCCATCTCTTTTTCATTCAACCTTTTCACTAACCCAAACACTTTACTCGAGCTAAAACATACCACTGCAAATAGAATTTGACAAAACAACAAAACAGAGTTCACATAAACACCTGTAATGTGATCTGTGAAAGGTGGGTTAATAATATATCAGAATATTGACTGAAATCTGCAGAAGATTAGTTATTAATTTAATAATACAGACAGAAAATGTTAGAATGTATATTTCTCAATATAATTTAAGGATCAAGTTTAGATTTGTCATTTTTTAAAGTGCTATAATAAATATTTACTGTCTTTTTGCAGTTTTTAAGTGTTTTTTTTGTTTTTTTTTACAACTGTTACATTGCACACATGTATTAACTTTTTACATGAATCTGAAATTCTTAATATTAAAAATTAAATAATCAGTATTGTTTTATTTATAGATCTTTAAATTATTTTGAGGAGTATAAATACATACCTGTTTATAGATCTGCCAAAGGTGACCTCAACAAAAGTTATAAAACTCTTCCTCAGCCATTTAAACATTCCCTTCAACTCATACACTTCCTTAATGAGCTCATACATAGGTTCTGCTATGGAGTCCTTACTCCTGTCTTCTGTCCTGAAGATGAAGGTACATCAGGTAAGTCAAATGTCTGTGTATTATATGCATACCCAGTGTAAGCCACAGGGAGTATGTCAGAATTCAAAATGAAAGAGTAACAAGAAAATGACCCAGTGTAAGCCAGAGGGAGTATGTCAGAATTCAAAATGAAAGAGTAACAAGAAAATGACCCAGTGTAAGCCAGAGGGAGTATGTCACAATTCAAAATGAAAGAGTAACAAGAAAATTACCCAGTGTAAGCCACAGGGAGTATGTCCCAATTCAAAATGAAAGAGTAACAAGGACCATGTTCAGATTTTTTTTTTAAATAGTTCATGCTTCCAAAATGAATGAGAATCCATTTAAAACATTTTCAAAGAAACTACCATTCTGATTAAATGGATGTTAAGTCAAATGAAACACTGTATGGCCTTTGTTATAATATTAGACCCATGCTTAGAACAATTTTCATCAAGTAAATGGAATAAATTGCTCACCATTTTTAGAAGTTAGTAAGTTGATGAGGACTGAAACTCACAATTTTAGAAACCTGAGGGTATTTATAAATAATGAGTAAAATACTCAAATATTCAGCTCACCTGCAGCTTTGTATAAGGAATGTTTATATAGCTGGACAAAACCTGACTTAACTTCAAGCCTAATGTATTTAAATTCTGAATTCTGCAATGGTGTATTGTCATTATGACTCATTAGCGATCGTTTATTGACTGATACTGATAAATTTCGATACTGGTTAACCATTTTCTCAAGCATTTTTTATTGTTTTTGACAATTTTACTGACAATTGCATTGAAATGAAACGAAACAGCGGCAAAATGTTGACTGTCCAATGTAACATGACTTGATTTATGAAGGGTTATGCAATATTTAATAGTCATAAATTACTGAACGATAACCAATCGGTTTCCAGATTTGTGTCAAATGCGTTAAAATAAAGGGTAAGGGTCTTACCTGTCATCCCCACTGAACAGCAGCTCTTCTTCTGTATCACGGTTGTCCTGTCCCATACTCGGGAAACTGGCAATATAGCAACAATACATTGTTTTAAATTATGTTTAACAAATACAAAGATTATACTGAGAAAAGCCTCTGAGGAGATAAGAATACAACGGAATGCCCCTCCAGACAAGCTGAAGCCTTGTACTCAACTACATTTGATTTCCATTACCACTTTACACCATATCCAATGCTATCATTACTTTTCACTACCACTTTACACCATATCTAATGCTACTATGACTTTTCACTACCACTTTACACCATATCCAACACTACTATTACTTTTCACTACCACTTTATACTATATCCAATGCCAGTATTACTTTTCACTACACTTTACACCATATCCAATGCTACTATGACTTTCACTACCACTTTACACCATATTCAATGCTACTATGACTTTCACTACCACTTTACACCATATCCAATGCTACTATGACTTTTCACTACCACTTTACACCATATCTAATGCTACTATGACTTTTCACTACCACTTTACACCATATTCAATGCTACTATGACTTTCACTACCACTTTACACCATATCCAATGCTACTATGACTTTTCACTACCACTTTACACCATATCTAATGCTACTATGACTTTTCACTACTACTTTATACCAAATCCAATGCTACTATTAAATTTCACTACCACTTTACACCATATCCAATGCTACTATTACTTTTCACTACCACTTTATACCATATTTAATGCTACAAACCTTTTAAATATATTTCTGAGGAATTGCCCGCTCTTTTTCGGTTGACTAGGCTGTTGGAAATATTCGGGTGTAGGTGTGAGGAATCCATACAGGGCTTCACTATGGGCAAGTCTCTCGTCCTTCATAATGGCCTGGAACATTTCATCACAGGTCATATTTGTTAAAGGGACTAGCGGCGATCAAAAAGAGTGATTGGTGTCAATCCAAATAAAAACCTTCCATAACATGCTTAAGGTTCATATAAAATGCGCATACGGCTTAAATTAAGCCGCATATCACATGTACCTTCCAGTTAAATATTGTTAATGTTCAGTCCGGGAAGTTTGGTGACTCAGCAGCGTTTTGTTGCTGAATCATAAATATACTTAAAATAAGGATTATATTGCTAAAAGTTGTACATATTATTAAAATAAAGGGTACTTGTATCACAAAACAAGAATTTATAAGAGCGTTAAAGCAAAACATGAATTACTATTAATGATTTATACAACGAAACTGGAAGAGTCGTCTAGTTTTCCAGACCAAACTAGTTAAGTAACAATAATTAACTTGTACAGATAATGGATCTTAGTTTACTGCATCCTGAATATGAATCTGAAACAAATTATCATGATGGTTTCATTCCTGTTTGTATTGAAGGCCATAATGCTTAAAGACTGCATCCAGTCCCTTTAAAGTTAGATATTGTTTATCTTTCATAACAGCTTATAAACATTTTATCACAGAGGTAATATATTTTAAAGTAAAATATTGTTTAATGGTACAGAAATCATGTCATCCATCTCTTACAAAGACGCCAAGTTGGACATTAAATAAATGTCTCTAATGAATAGCTGAAGTTTGAAAGAGGATCTTAATAATATGTTGTTAATCTTTTCAAAAAAGCCACACCAGATTTAAAATACTAAAACTTTGAGGCTATTCCATTAAAACATGGGACCCCAGCAAGATACTTCTGAAATTGAACACCAACCCATAGATACAAAATTGAGTTGAACCAAATTTTAGGAACTAGGGTTCACCCATAAATGTTTATTAAATTGCCTTCCGGAGATCCCGGGTATATTTTAATGGAAAAGCCCTTGATCATAATAACAAGATATGCAATCAAACATTCAAATATTTTCCGTAAATTTTGAATGTATGGCAGTTTACCCAGTTATTGGGGGTTACTAGTTATGGTTGCAATTCAAAAATTCTAATTTGTTTCAGCCTAAATTGAGCACACAGGCTTTCAAGATGTTCAGATTTAAATACTTTAAAAAAAGCAAATTCAATTTATTGAATTTCAAAAATGGGACAAACTGCAATCTTGAGTTATTTTCATCAGTAAAGAAGTTCTTTAACTAGAACCATCACTGAATTTGTTAGTAAGATCAAGGGCAATAACTCTGCATGGCATTGACTGAGCCACACCAAAATTGTGTCACATACATGAACACTTCATGTTTATCATGTACACAAAGTTTTAATTCAATATCTTCCGAACTGTAAAAGTAGTTCACTCCACAAGATTGCATATGCTGAATAAAGCAATGTTTACTACGTACAAGGGCAATAACTCTGCAATGGAACTGACTAAGCCACACCAAAATTGTGTCACGCACATCTACACTTCATGATGATCATGTACACAAAGTTTCAATTCAATATCTTAATAACTGTTGAAGTAGTTTGTTTCACAGTGTTGCATATGCTGAATAGCAATTTTCACTAACTTCAAGAGCACTAACTCTGCATGGCATTGACTGAGCCAAAGAAAAATCATGCCACGCACATATACACTTTATTTTGATCATGTATACAAAGTTTCAATTTAATATCTTGAAAACTGTAAAAGTACTTCGCTCCACAAGATATTGCATATGCTGAATAGAGCAAATCTGACCAAGTGCAAGGGCAATAACTTTGCATGGAATCGAGCAAGCCACACCAAAATTGTGTCACGCACATCTACACTTCATGTTGATCATGTATACAAAGTTTTAATTCAATATCTTGAAAACTGTAAAAGAAGTTTGCTCCACAATATTGCATATGCTGAATAGAGCAATTTTGACTAAGTGCAAGAGCAATAACAGGGGCACAGATTAACTGTTTTGGACTAGGAGCCAGCTGGGCCCCTTGCTTGCAAAAGTTATGGGCCGAGCTTCAGAATCATTAGCCCAGAGTGTCGCATGTCACTTAATTCAGAGGGTTACATTAAAGGATACTTACATATATGTATACTAACTAAATGCTACCAATCTTTGGAAGAAAACTTTGTAAAACCTTTAGAGATGATGAAGATGTTTTTAATCAATAGAATTATTTATTTTAAAACAAACAAAGAAAAAAATCAAACAAACAAATCTTTCATTCCCCAACACGAAGTTAGTTTATACTTGCAAGAGTCAAACTCAATATTCATTTTTGTAACATGCAGAGCCAGACAGAAAAATAAGGAATAAAAATCCAAGTTATCTATTTAATTATAAATAGTATTGTTAATGAGTTTTGTTATAAATGATCACAACTAGAATATGTAAATTATTGTAATAAAATATTAAAAAAGATTAGATATTATTAAATTAATGTTTTATTTTGTTATAAATAATTTATGTTTAACACACAGTTTTAAAATTAATGTATGAGACCTTTTCTATCAACATGATTCTCCGCCATATAATTATTATTGATGATTTCTAAAAGCACCGCATTTTATTAACAAAAGCGGTTTTAGAATATCCAAAAACGGGAAGTGAAACCTAATGATTTTCCCTTCAAATTATAACACGAATTTATGATCATGATTGTGTAAAATAAACACTACCATGTCTGTTTTAATGTTGATTTGATACCAGCAAATGTTACTTGTACTCATGCACATCTTATTTTACATTAACATTCGAAGCGCAAAGTACTGTAACATGCAGTTTTGTGGGAAACTGTACATCGCAACATCTCGAACATTGTCTTGTTTCCGCCTTGAAAATTGGAAAAATAAAAACAATGTTTGTTTCGTTATTATTTTGTTAAGGGTTTGTCTATTTATTTCGACCAAAAGTACGTAGTTCATGGGACCAAAGCAAAATCTGCGGGGTAAAATCCTCGAACTTAAATGTTTGTGTTCACTGATTCTCCTTTTTCCGTTTTTTTTGGATTGAATATTTTTGGTCGCCACATGGGCGCGTGACAGTCAAATTTTGGTCGCCCAGACCATTTTTCACTCGCCACGGGCGACTGGGCGAGTGCTAATTTGTGCCCCTGAATAACTCTGCACAAAATTGAGCGAGCGACACCAAAATTGTGTCGCGCACATCTACACTTCATGTTGATCATGTATACCAAGCTTCAATTCAATATCTTGAAAACTGTATAAGTACTTCGCTCCACAAGATTCAACAGACCGACTGTCTGTCCGACCTACCGACCGTTGACTAAGTGCAAGGGCAATAACTTTGCATGGAATTGAGCGAGCCACACCAACATTGTGTCACGCACATCTACACTTCATGTTGATCATGTATACAAAGTTTCAATTCCATATCTTGCAAACGGTAGAAGTAGTTTGCTCCACAAGATTCAACAGACCGACCGACAGACCGCTCGCCGCAGTGACTCCTATATACCCCCTCTCAAACTTATTTGCGAGGGTATAATAAGTATAAACATGTCTTCTTCTTCAAAATAGTGAATTTCTGAGTAAGGAAATAATCCCTAAAACTAACATTCTTGAAGACCTCTTCTCACCAACGGCAATGTACCTACGAAGATTCATCGGTGTGGGTATTATACTTCCAGAGTTATCGCTTGAAATGCGCTGTGTCCATTTGCGGCCATGACTACCTTGACATTTGACCTACAGACACCAAAAGCAATAGTGCTCCTTCTCTCACACCAAGGGCAGTGCGTCCATAAAGTTTCATAAGGATTTGGTGTTACACATTTATATATATTTTTTTATCTCGCAGAATGGCTAATTGTTTATGGACGTATGTGGACAACCCTATGCCATAGTGTCCCATTTTTCAAACAGGCGTATAAACAAGAAAAAATATTTTATAACAAGAGTGTCAAATTGACACATTATATGCCCGTCATACATATGGAATTTATATGACCATCTTCGGCATGCACAAATTTACCTTGACCAAGTTTCATCAAGATCAGATTATAAAAGTTAAAGTTATTGAGCGGAATCCGCAAAAATCAAAGGGCCATAACTCCAGCAAAAAATGTGCGATGTGACTGCTTATCGACCTTGACTGATATATTATGCAAATAAACATTGTCACCAAGTTTCATTAAGATCGGATTATAAATGTTAAAGTTATTAAGCAGAAACTGTTAAAATCATCAATTTTCAAACATGAAAGGGCCATAACTCCGATGTTATGGGTGCAATATGGCTGCTTATCGAACTAGACTGAGATAATATGACAATAAACATTGTCTCCAAGTTTCATCAAGATCAAATTATATTGAGCGAAACCGCAAAAATCATCAATTTTCAAAAACTCCGGGCAATAGCCTTAGCTATTGTGTATAAACATTGTGTCCAAGTTTTATCAAGATTGGATTAAAATTACTCCAGTTATGGAGCGGACACCGTCAATTTTCAACAATCAAAGGGCCATAACTCCGGTGTTTCTTGAGCAATAGCAGTGATTGAACCTGGGCGAGCTGTTGTGGCCATAAACATTGTGTCCAAGTTTCATCAAGACTGGATTAAAATTGCTCCAGTTATGGAGCGGACACCATTAATTTTTAACAATCCAAGGGCCATAATTCCGGTGTTTCTCAAGCAATAGCATTGGTTATCGAACTTGACCAAGCTATTGTGGCCATAAACAATGTGTTTACGTTTCATCAAGATTGGATTAAAACTACTCTGAATATGGAGTGGACACTTCATTACTGGACAGCCACCGCCCGCCCGCCCGAACACCCTCCAGCCCGTCAAAAAATGGTTAACTTTTTTCACCTATAATTATATAATGTCGTATATTTTGGTGTTATTGAGCGTGGATAAGGTTATTTTTTTGCTTGTCATTTTTTTTTGAAAAATCTGCACCCACCCTCACCACCCCAATCCCCAATAATTGAAAAATACTTTTTTTGATTGTCAAATAATTTTTCAAAAAGTTTGGCCCCCCCAATAATTGAAACATTCCTACGCCCATGAAACTTCAAATAAACGGGTGACCTTTTTCTTAAACAGTCCGACTCACCGATAAATATTGATTCAATGTTGATTTTGCCTCCCGTAAAAATTTGGCATCTACTGATGCAAACATTGGAACCTTTGGCAGCTCTTTGTTTTTCAACCAGGAACCAGCAATCTGAAAGTTAGAAGAAAACAAGTTATGGATTGATAACCAGGAACCAGCAATCTTAAAGGTAGAAGAAAACAAGTTATGGATTGATAACCAGAAACCAGCAATCTTAAAGTTAAAAGAAAACAAGTTATGGATTGATAACCAGGAACCAGCAATGTGAAAGTCAGAAGAAAACAAGTTATGGTTTGATAACAAGGAACCAGCAATCTTAAAGTTAGAAGAAAACAAGTTATGGATTGATAACCAGGAACCAGCAATCTGAAAGTTAGAAGAAAACAAGTTATGGATTGATTTACAATAAAAAGAAACAAAAAAACGTGATAATCATGTAAAAAGGTAAGAAAATGTTCTAGACATTGCAACAATTAGCTGAATGGGCTTGAGCAAAACTAGAACTATCACTGATGGTAATGGATACCTTCCCACCCCCACCTTAAAGTTTATGTGTACGCATTTAGATTTTAGCTTCTGGGTAGTAATACATGCTAAATATTACATGTGCTGCAGCTTTCTCTGATAAAACACTAGATTGTAACAATATAATAATTCTGGTATGAGTTTATTGTGTACTGTATAGAAGTCTTGTAGTGTCCTCGTCACAACCCAGCTTTCTCTCTGTTAACACGTGCAAGTTTATTATGCACAGTACAGGGCCCTGTTTTATGAAACAACCTAAGATAATTTTGATCGTAAGTCAAAATTAAATACCTTCAGTCATTTTCCTTAAAAGTATTTGAAGCAAGCAATGAAGGGTGGAAATATTGCAAAAACAACATATGTAGTAGATAGTTTACAGAAAATCGTTTTATCTGTTTAACCTAACATTTAGCAATACATTTAATAATTTGATTTACGATCAAAATTATCGTAAGATGCTTCATAAAACGGGCTCCAAAAGTTTTGAAGTTTCCTGGTAACAACCCAGCTTTCTTTGTGCTTACCTGTGCAAGTTTATCATCTACAGTACATAAGTCTTGCAGTTTCCTGGTCACAACTCAGCTTTCTCTATGCTTACCTGTACAACTGTGTCATATACAGTATAGAAGTCTTGCAGTTTCCTGGTCACAACCTAGCTTTCTCTATGCTTACCTGTACAACTGTGTCATATACAGTATCGAAGTCTTGCAGTTTCCTGGTCACAACATAGCTTTCTCTATGCTTACCTGTACAACTGTGTCATATACAGTATAGAAGTCTTGCAGTTTCCTGGTCACAACCAAGCTTTCTCTATGCTTACCTGTACAACTGTGTCATATACAGTATCGAAGTCTTGCAGTTTCCTGGTCACAACCTAGCTTTCTCTATGCTTACCTGTACAACTGTGTCATATACAGTATCGAAGTCTTGCAGTTTCCTGGTCACAACATAGCTTTCTCTATGCTTTCCTGTACAACTGTGTCATATACAGTATAGAAGTATTGCAGTTTCCTGGTCACAACCTAGCTTTCTCTATGCTTACCTGTACATATGTGTCATATACAGTATCGAAGTCTTGCAGATTCCCGGTCATGAACCAGCTCTCTGTGTGCAAGTTTATCATGTAAAGTAAAGGACTATAGTCTCCTGGTCACGACGCAGCTTACCTGTGAAAGTTTCTCATGTACAGTGTAGAAGTCTTGCAGTTTTCTGGTGACGACCCAGCCCTCTGTACTGTTCTGCAGGTTCTGGGAGGTGTTGGAACTACCAGACAAGTGAATCATCAACACAAATATTGGGATCTTCTTCTCCCCTTCACTAGCTATAGATGTCTAAAATGCAAGTATACAAAACATGATTTGAAAAACTGAAACCATAGTTTCAAACTTCCCAAGAAAAATATAACCCATGTGTTGTGTAACATACACTGCATATGTCATAATGTGACCATTCAATGTCCAGTTTTACCCATATGCACTTAAAATATCAATACTTGAATATCTGTTATTTCAAAATGGTGGTAAGGTAGACACAAAACAAAACGTTTTATAACAAACCAAATTTACACTTTATATAATACATAAAGATAGTTTATGTATCTTATTATATTGTATATATATTTCTGTTGTAGACCCTATAACCCTAAATCTTTACTACCAACTTTGTAAGCCAACTAGCATTCAGGTATATCAGGAAATCTTAATAATTGTCTATTTAGGCATCACACGCACCTCAGCCTCGTACACGAAGGACTTCCACTTGCCCACATTTTCACACCACTGTTCTGTTCTAAGAATGTGAGACTCAAGGTTTCTTTTCTCAATCTTCATGCCCTCAAGTTCACGGTCCAACTCTTCGTCAACTTTCTGTATCTACAACAATGCATTAATAACTGATAATCGGTTAATTGATAACCTTTGTCTTCTAGGCTAGTGCAAAGTATTAGCCACATAGCCATCTGCTAAAGGAAGTCTTAAGAGGCTAAAGAAAATAAATTAAATTCCAAGTGACTTAGATAGGGTTATCCTCCCATCAAGTTTCATGAGATTTGCTACAGAGGGAGAGGAGTTGTAGAGAGGACAATGGTTTTCATGATGGGGTCTGGTGACCTTGACCTTTGACCTCAATATCAATAGGGATCATCCTCTCACCATGATGTTTTAGAGATTTTCTCATAGAGCAGACAAGGACTTCCATGATCACGATGACTTGGACATTTCATCTAATCAAAATCAATAGGGGTCATCCTCTCACCACAGGCAGTCCAACCCAGAAGTTTCATGCTTCAGAGAGAGAGGAGTTACAGAGTGGACAAGGATGTTCATAACCTTTTGAAGTGCAAAAGTGTAGGTATTACTCAGCTCTTGTAAAAATATGAAGATTCTCACTTTTCTAAGGCTTACATGTATGCCTTGTGCTTGCTCTAAAAATATCAAATAAAACCAGGCCATACTTTGGGATCAGCCTTGCTTGCAGAGGCCCTGAGAGCATCTAGCGCCTGAGATTTGTTTGTGATCTTGGTGTCCAGTTGCTGCAGTTTCTGCTTGGCGTGGTACGACTGCGCCGAGAACATCTCCGCCTCTTCATCATCTGACCAACCTTCCCTGGGCTCAAAGAATAACTCATCTGTGGGAGGGAAGAATGTGAATGGATGCTCCACTGGTAATACTATATGGGGTTTAATGTTGATTTTTACAATGTCATGACAGTGTCTAGCTTGATACTCAACTTTTATCATATAACTTATGGTATGGGAGTGGAATAACACCATTCTATATTTTCGATACATCACTAGTTATATAAGTATGCAAATAAGCCTAGTATGTACAGTAAAAAAAAAAACTGACAATGACTTTGACCCACTTCCCACGGTTTATGTCAGTTTCGTGTGTTAAAGCAACATGAAAAATGCCATAAAATACGATATGTGAGTTATGTGATAAATAGAATCTAACATTCGTTCTCATTCATTATTGAATTCATTAAAATCGTTAGCAAAAATGATATAATGCTCGGCAAGAGCCTCGCATTATATCATTTTGCCAACTCGTTTAATAAATTCAATAATGAGTAAGTACTCATGTAAGATACTCTATCTTAATATCGTGCTGCCACACGGGAATAGCACTCTGCAAACATATGCCATGATATCCCACCCAGTTGCATTATACTTAAACCGGGATGACCAGTCCCAGCATTTTATATGCTGAACGTCAATCAACCATTTTTATGAAGACTTTGGCATGCCCTGGCTGGGATTGAACCCACAACTGGGATTGAACCCACAACCTTCTACATGTGAGGCGGACACTCAACCACAAAGCCAGAGAAAGAAACAAAAGGTTTGTTTATATGATACAATCTCCAATGTGACTTAGGTTTATTGACTTGTTTCCATCAAAGCCGGGCAGTATTGTAATTAAATACTTGTATTACTCCATAAATATAGCATTGTCTTTAAATCTGAAACTGATTATTGAATATTGAATGTTTATGCATTTTTATTACCATCAAATTGAAATATTATGTTAATTAACAAATAATGTGCGGTGCTTCGGTCCATATGCAAGCTTATGGACTGGGCAGTCAGACCTAGAACGTTATATGGACCGAAGCGAAGAGTGGAATATGCAAATGAGGTATAATATTAGTTATGAATTTAAATTAATCCTTAATCATGATCTCATACTTTTAAGAGAAACCAAAAACATTGGGAAGCACAAAATTAATGTTTCATAATAGTGCTTGGATTCAAAAATACCTTTGCCTGATGAGTTATTAGAATCGCCATCCACGTCATCAAGTGATGTCACGTAGTGGTGAAAAACATCGCTGACTAGAAACGATGGATAATATTGCTCCTCTAACTTCTTGTACACATGCTGCTGGGCATCAAAGAATGCTTCTGGACCCTGCATTAATAGATAATTATTGTTGAAAGCATCTTAACACCTTATTCACATGTTGCTGGGCATCAAAGAATGCTTCTGGACCCTGCATTAATAGATAATTATTGTTGAAAGCATCTTAACATCTTATTCACATGTTGCTGGGCATCACAGAATGCTTCTGGACCCTGCAGTTTGAGGTTATAATTATTGCTAAAAACATCTAAACATCTTATACACTCTAACACATGTTGCTGGGCATCAAAGAATGCTTCTGGACCCTGCAGTTTGAGGTTATAATTATTGCTAAAAACATCTAAACATCTTATACACTCTAACACATGTTGCTGGGCATCAAAGAATGCTTCTGGACCCTGCAGTTCGAGGTTATTTAAAGTATTGTTAAAAGAATCTTAGTCCTATTCAAAAAAAATATTCATGATTTTAGATGATGTGAAACGGTCTATTGTTTGGGGCGCTTGTTTCAGCCAAAGGTTATTTGAACTTTTAAGATAAAATTAATCTGCTACCTAAATAAGTTGTATATCAGTGAAATAGACACATTTTTAGTGGTAAATAAAAAAAAAATACTTTTCAAAATCAGTTGAGATATAAAAATATCATGTGCGAAAGTTGTTTTTGATGGGTCCTTTTCAATGCAATTCTGCTGCATGAACAATTTGATTTTTTTTTTTTTTTTTTTTAGAAATGTTAACCAAAAATGGTTTTAAATTGTTGGATATCAGTAAATTAAGACACCCTGAAAGTTTTATAGCAAAATATGAAGGATTACTGAAGTTATTAGAATTTCTTAATTTTCTGCTCTCTCACCAACAAATTTACATAGGAAAAGTTCCATCAAAAAATCATTTTGGCTGTAAAATATTTATTTCTCAACCGATTTTCAAAAGTAAATTAGTTTTATTTACCACTAAAAATGCCAGTTCTAATGATATATAACTGATGTACCCGGTACGTATTATTTAAATTGCTCAAGTTACTTCAGAAAAACCTTTGGCTGAAACAATAGGTATGTTTGCACATAAGTCTTGATAACTATAAGGCTAAGCTTTTAGAAAAATGTTTTAAACAAGAGCTCTGAATGGCTCACCTGATGACCTTGTCCTATGTAGACACTTGCAACCGTAACAGAAGTAGGTGAGATAATGTATCTGGTAAGTTAAGGGAATATTTTTCATTTTTTTCCCTTTATAAGTGTCACTGGTACAACTGGAGATATCTCCTGCTGGTCACTACCCAATAATAGTGTAACTTACTGAGTCCCCCAGCATGAATGTCTCCATTGCCTTGCATGCTGACCTGTTACTACGGGAGATATCTCCTGGCCACTCCCCAATAATAGTGTTACTTACCGAGTCCCCCAGCATGAATGTCTCCATAGTCTTGCATGCTGACTTGTCTGCCTTAACTACACTATTACTACGGGAGATATCTCCTGGCCACTCCCCAATAATAGTGTTACTTACTGAGTCCCCCAGCATGAACGTCTCCATTGCCTTGCATGTTGACTTGTCGATCTTCACTACACTGTTACTACGGGAGATATCTCCTGGCCACTCCCCAATAATAGTGTTACTTACCGAGTCCCCCAGCATAAATGTCTCCATTGCCTTGCATGTTGACTTGTCTGCCTTAACTACACTGTTACTACGGGAGATATCTCCTGGCCACTCCCCAATAATAGTGTTACTTACCGAGTCCCCCAGCATGAATGTCTCCATAGTCTTGCATGTTGACTTGTTGACCTTCACAACACTGTTACTATTGGAGATATCTCCTGGCCACTCCCCAATAATAGTGTTACTTACCGAGTCCCCCAGCATGAATGTCTCCATAGCCTTGCATGTTGACTTGTTGACCTTCACTACACTGTTACTACTGGAGATATCTCCTGGCCACACCCAATAATAGTGTTACTGAGTCCCCCAGCATGAATGTCTCCATAGTCTTGCATGTTGACTTGTCGACCTTCTCCTGGCCACTCCCCAATAATAGTGTTACTTACCGAGTCCCCCAGCATGATTGTCTCCATAGTCTTGCATGTTGACTTGTCGACCTTCACTACACTGTTACTACAGGAGATATCTCCTGGCCACTCCCCAATAATAGTGTTACTGACAGAGTCCCCCAGCATGAATGTCTCCATAGTCTTGCATGTTGACTTGTCGACCTTCACTACACTGTTACTACGGGAGATATCTCCTGGCCACTCCCCAATAATAGTGTTACTTACCGAGTCCCCCAGCATGAATGTCTCCATATCCTTGCATGTTGACTTGTTGACCTTCACTACACTGTTACTACTGGAGATATCTCCTGGCCACACCCAATAATAGTGTTACTGAGTCCCCCAGCATGAATGTCTCCATAGTCTTGCATGTTGACTTGTTGACGTTCACTACACTGTTACTACTGGAGATATCTCCTGGCCACTCCCCAATAATAGTGTTACTTACCGAGTCCCCCAGCATGAATGTCTCCATAGTCTTGCATGTTGACTTGTCGACCTTCACTACACTGTTACTACAGGAGATATCTCCTGGCCACACCCCAATAATAGTGTTACTGACAGAGTCCCCCAGCATGAATGTCTCCATAGTCTTGCATGTTGACTTGTCGACCTTCACTACACTGTTACTACAGGAGATATCTCCTGGCCACTCCCCAATAATAGTGTTACTTACTGAGTCCCCAAGCATGAATGTCTCCATAGTCTTGCATGTTGACTTGTCGACCTTCACAACACTGTTACTACTGGAGATATCTCCTGGCCACTCCCCAATAATAGTGTTACTTACTGAGTCCCCCAGCATGAATGTCTCCATAGCCTTGCATGTTGACTTGTCGACCTTCACTACACTGTTACTACGGGAGATATCTCCTGGCCACTCCCCAATAATAGTGTTACTTACTGAGTCCCCCAGCATGAATGTCTCCATAGCCTTGCATGTTGACTTGTCGACCTTCACTACACTGGTACTACTGGCAATGTATCTCTGGTATATTTCTGTTGCCAGGTGATGGTGTTGCTTCTAGAAACACAGACAAATAATAAATATGAGAATAAAGGCTTTTAACGCTTTCCAAATAAAATAAAAGATTTTCTAGCTTTTTTTCAGAACAAAACGGTTATTTTCTAACATTTGTTTTGGAATGGTGTAGGGTGGAAGTTAAAATAGTTTTAGTGTTCTTATATTTTGTGTCAACAACCGTAAGTTTAATAAAAGTCATTTAGAAAGAGCCAACATGTTTGTTTTATTACGTAGGAGTGAAAACACGAACAAGGTGATTCTCAAGTATATTATTTTGTTATAAAAACAATAACAATGGTTGAACAGGTGACAAATGCTAATCCCACCCCAATGAACCCCTAATCATTTATTTTTAAAAGTAATTCCTACATTGTTGAAATACTTACAGCAGGTAAAACACAGAGGTAAGTGTAAGGTAGAATGAATTATGCGCACAACTTCTGATCCTGATAAACATATAAATGTTGTGTATAGTTTGATGAAATTCCCTTTCAAGTTATGGAAAAGACAATATTTTGACAAGTTGATCTCTGTCCGCTAAATGTGACCTTGACCTTTGAGATACAGACCTGATTCTTGCACATGACCAACCTTCTCATTATTGTAGTATCTCAGTTGTGTGAAGATTCATGAAATTCTCTTCTGTACTTTTAACTTTTAAAGATATGGAAGAAACAAGAATATGACTAACTTGACATTTGACCTCAACATGTGACTCTGACCTTTGAGGTACTGACCCGATTCATGCGCAGAACACATTTTTTCATATTTTTTTTCTCATAGTGATTAATACTTGTGTTAAAATTTCATAAAATTCTCTTCATTACTTTTGAAGTTATGACCAAGACACACATTTGTCTCATTTGACCTCCATGTGTGACCATGACCTTTTGGGTAAGGACCTGATTTTTACTAGAGACACACCTTTTCATTGTGAGTGAATTAACAGTTGTGTGAAGTGTTATGAAATTCTCTTTTGAACATTATAAGTCTTGGCTCAGAAATGACTGTTTCAGATGAAACATTCATACAGACGGTACAATTATTTTATGCACCCTCCCTTTGGGGCCATGAACAAATTAAAATCACATTTTAGAAACAGTTTGTGTATGATACAAAGGAAATGCACTTTGTTGAACGACATCATAAACTTTTTTAGTGATTGAACATCCCAGTCAGTTACTTTCTTGCAGAGTTAGTTAAAATGCCTTTTAGAGTTAAAATTATTTTGTTGACAAATAAAAGAATCCTAAATGTTACCCATTTAGAGTACCCTTAACTTGTAAATGTTAGCGAAAACAACGATGTAACTATTGATTTGAATCATAAATTTTGTGTTAGAATATTTAGCCATTCTTGAATTCTGTTATTTATATGCAATTTCAAAAGGATTACACATAAAGGCTTACCTTGTCCACGTCTCTCAGCTTTTCAACAGCATTCCAAAATCTTTAAAAGATTAAAACTCAATTATAGATCTGCCATGTAAATACGAGGATTTTTATCATTAGTTCACACTAATTGTTTAAACCCCAGCGTTAGGTAGAGGCTACCGTCATTATGTATACACTGTAGCCAGCTAGTATTTCGTCTGCTTCAAGATAAAGGTTTCAGCACTCTGACCAATCACTGAGCTTATTTTTACAGGTACAGCTATTAATAGATGCACCAAATTCAAAATTTGACAGTTAGGAATAAAAGTTTTGTTCTAGAAAGGATGGAAAATAAATACATTATATAATTATTTTGATATATCTGTATAGAGTAATGTTTAATGTATTTACATGCCAAATTTTATGGTTTAAAAATGCTTTATTATTTAGAAATTTGTGATTAAACCTCTCTGAGGAGCATAATGCATAAATGATCAGAAAAGTTTCTCTGGGGCCATTTTGGGGTTTTATACTCAACCCTGGCATTTAACAATACACATGATAACATCTGGATACCGTGATTAGTCCCTATCATCTTAGCCCTTAACCCGCTAAGCACGACTATAATAGCCTTTGCATCCATTGTAAACCCAGATCAGCCTGCGAGTAACCCTTTGTCACATAAATGGAACGGTCTTAATTCAAAGAATTAGCAGTCCTTTATATATATATGTAGCAGGTTAAGGGTTAATGCCAACGGCCCTAGAATGGCACGCCTACTAAATGGACTGAGACCTGGCTGAGTTCCACAAATGTGTCTAAACCTGTCAGAATTGTAATTTGTGTGCAGTTTTAAAGTTTATATGGTAAACTAGATTATTCCATTGGAAAATCTAGTAAAAAACTAAATATTTACCAAACTTTAACAAATTAATAGTGGACAAATATGGTATTCAAAACTTTGATCAAACTTTCTTCTTTTTATGCTCTTGCATTTGGTAGCTAGAAAATCTAAATAAAAAAATGTAAGCATACACACCCAATCAATGACTCGCAATCGTCTCGTTTCAGGAATGATTCCAAATATTCTCTTCCTGAGGTAGACTCCATTATGACTTTAAATGACAATACCTAAAAGAAAGAAACAACTACTATTATTTTAACCCTTTACCCACTAAGCACGACTAAGTCTTTGCGGCCATTGTAAACCCAGATCAGCCTGCGAATAACTCGCAAAACACACCTTTGTCACATAAATGGAATGGTATTACTCCAAAGAAAGAACAGTCCATTATATATATAGTGGGTTAAGATAAGACGCGGGTTAAGGGTTAAGATAAGACGCGGTTTACAAGGATTTTATAAAATAAAAACAGTACTAGTTTTGCTTGACATTCAGTAAAGGGTAGTGCTAAGTGGGGTATCAAGTCAGGCTTTATGGTGTGGTATTCCAGTGTGGCAGCATTATAAAGTTTAGCATTGAGGTCACTGCTACAAATAGACGCCGTCATGATACGAGTGGAAAGTGTTCAAAGCAACGTTAAACCCCATACAATACATACATACATTTATATGGAGTTTAAACATATTTATTCAAACTATTAATAAGGACTTTTTTCAGGTCATTATTGAGATGGAAAGCTGTCTATTCAGAATCTAAAATGATGACCATATGTCCCTTTATAACTTATCAGGATAATAAACTAATGCACTTTAAAGATCTAAAAGTGAAGGAAGAATGTAGACTTCATACTTTTACCAAAAGTATTAATTTTCAAGAACTTTTACAAGAAAAAAAAAGTCGGTAATCATAATCAAATTAAGACTTGTTACGACGACCAGTGAAATTTAGAGTCTGTTAAGGTCTATGTAAAGCATGTGTAAGGGAAAGTACTTTGTTCATTTATTCAATTCTCTTTAGTTCCAGGTCAGAATCTGAAACAGTCACATGTAAATATTATAAGAATCTTTCATGGGTATCCGGTTAAGATAGGGAATTCCAACCCGAGGTACACGTTTTATCGGAACTGAGGCAACTGTCATTGTTAATATCAGTGCACTTTTATCTTCCCCCATGTAACCTTAACCTTTTCTTGCATACCGGACAAGGATATCCGTCGTTTTACCAGGGCTAGATATTTCCATCTCACCCTAGGGTCGAGATAAAATTCACGCGCGCCAACATCTGGTATTCAGGAAAATATGTAAAACGTTAGCAGCTTGCGGCGTCGACGCACAACATGTCTCTGATATGCAAGAAAAAGAATCTATCATGGGAATTCGGTTCATGGGGATTCCAACCCTCGGTATAAGTGTTTTAATCGGAACCTCGGCAGAGCCTCAGTTCCGATAAATTCTCGGGTTGGAATTCCCTATCTTCATCGGATACCCATGAAAGATACTTATAATCCAGTATGCAAGAAAAGATTTTTCAGCAAATGTGTAAAACGTAGATATCCTTATCTGATATGCACGTGATATGCACGTGAATACCTTCTGTCCCGGAAGTATTGTAGCTTTCTTGGCCTCGTCCGTATCAGCCGTGTAGTATTTATAGTCTGGTCCACCTAGACTGTGTATCCTCTTCTCACAACGAGTCTTGGCCACAGTCAACTGGTTAGTAATCAAATAGAATTATTACAGAAAATATCAATAAATTATTAATAGATAGAGTATGGTCTCATCCAGTTGGTTGATTTAAACATCGAGATAGACATTGCCCATCGAGGTGTTTAAATTACCAACGAGATGAGATTATACTCTATTTCTTTTGTAGCATGTCCATTTCAGCTGTCAGCGATACTCCAACTTCCGATAACTGGTAGTTAGAGTACACCATTTATTCCGACGGGTGTTATTTTCTGATTTACACCTGTGAAAATACAAAGGGAATTTCAGTGAGCATTCTACAATTATAATATTAACGTTAAAAGTATATGAATACATGAACAGTTAACTTCACCCTGATCATTTATACACTTTTTTCTCTCAAGTTTTTGGAACTTCGAGGGTGTGTGGGTGTGGACGGGGCGAGTGGAGGTGGGAGTAGAAAAACACAATGTACATTTCAGATTTTCAAAGTTATCGTGAAAATCCTTAATAATCAAGTGCAATAACTCTTTGTGCAGTATTTAATCTAACAAAGCACCATTGGCCATATTTCAAAAAATGATGACTTTTTTACATACGATTTAGTTAAAATATTACATTCCAACCTGATTTATGTAACGTTTTAGATTCCTGGCTTTCAGCAGTTCACCCTTGGCAGTGCCTTTAGTAGCCTTTGGTGAACCAGGTTTTTCTACAAAATTAAATGAAAACACGATTTTAGACAAATATTACTGTAAATATTACTTAATACATGTAATACCTATTTACTTGTTTCCAGACTAGTACCTAGTTAATGCTTTTGAAACAAGGTTTGCATTATCAATCTAACTCGCGGGATACAGTATTATTCTAATTTTGATACCGTATTTAAAGATTTTAATAAGCAACTTATTATCTGATATTAAAATATATAAAATATATATCGATTTTAATATGAAAATGGTCATAAAATGTGTATTTGCGTTGTACAACACACAGAAAAAAGGGCTTTTAGGGTCAGAGAAGGCTTGGATTATACAAGAAAAACGTATTTTGAATTTTACGTAAAGCTTATTGATGAAGGTGTTTGTACAATCTTACCTGTGGTAGATTTCTTCAGGTTGTTTATCGTTGTGGCCTGCATTATCTCTGTCATGATATTAAATCTGCAATAAAACACACACTAATGCATGTACTGAGCTATACGTATACAAGTCTGACAGCAATAATTATATTTTGGTTATTTAAGGAGTTACCTCTAATACATATGTTTTTGTATCTGGGAACCGATTGTAATACTCGTTTATTAGCTCATGTGCCATTAGTTAAAGGTTGGAATTCACTTGTATGAATATCCACCTGGACAAATAAAGCCTTATATTAACAACTACCTTAAATTTAAACCAAATTATAACTCTTACTGTTGAAATACAATTTGATGAACATCTACCTTAGCTGCTTGAGGTGTTCTATATCCTCACATTTTTCAATCATCTTCACGAAATCCTCGTATGTAGCTGCATATGTGTATGTGCGGCGCGTGTCCTCGGACAGCTTCTCCCTGTACTCTATGTAAGCGATCAGTTTCATGTTGATGTAGTCCGGGTCACACACCAGGTCAACTGTTGGCTTCAATACTGAAGTAGATGAAACGGTTATGTATTTTCTTGGAAAAAAAATCCATTGTTACTTGTATTGGCTACAACTTCTCCTTTAGCTGTCTAATGGGAATATGTTTGGCATATTTCTTTACTAGTATAGCCAGCACTATTGTTCGTCGTGCTTGTTTGAGCCAAAAAAATTTTTGCAGTAGCTTGAGCAATTTAAATAATATGTACATCAATTATATATCATTAGAACTGGTATATTTAGTGGTAAATATAAATACCTTATTTTAGAAAATCGGTTGAGAAATGAATATTTTACAGCCCAAATGATTTTTTGAAGAGGCTTTTCCCATGTAAATTCCTTGGAGGGACAGCAGAAAATTAAGAAATTTCAAATAACTTCAGTTTATAGCCTTTATATTTTGCTATACAACTTTCAGGGTGCATTAAATTACAAATATGCAACAATTTAAAACCATTTTTGGATAAAATATTTAAAAGAAAATCCAATTTTTCATGCAGCAGAATTTTGCATTGAAAATGCCCCATCAAAAAAAACTTTTGCGCATGAATTTTTTTATTTCTCAACCAAATTTTGAAAAGTACGGTATTTTTATTTACCACTAAAATGTCTGTTTCACTGATATACAGCTTATTTAGGTAGCAGATTAATTTTATCTTAAAAGTCCAAAAAACTTTAACTGAACCAAGCGCCACAAACAATAGACCGTTTCATATCATCTAAATTCATGAATATTTCTTTTTGAATAGGACTAAGATTCTTTTAACAATACTTTAAATAACACTGATATACAATCTATTTAGGTACAAGATGAATTTTGTCTGAAAAGTAAAAAAAAACTTCGGCTATAACAAGCAATAGGTACTTACCCATATTAGCTATGACTTCCAGTAATAGATGTCTGATGGTTGTAGATTTGTTGTATTTATTCAGCAGTAAGCTGTATAAACTTCAATATACATCAGACACTTACCTGTATTGGCTAAGACTTCAAGCAATAGGTGTCTAATAGTTGTAGATTTGTCCAAATTCTTTGGCAATATAATCAGTTAAACTTACCTGTTTTGGCTATGATTTCTCATAATAAATGTCTGATGGTTGTAGAATTAAAGACCTCTCCTGCTATCAACAGGCACATTTTACAACAGATGTACACTATATCTATGAGGAGGTATAAATGTATAAACAACTAACATATTTTGAGAATCCGAACTCTATCATGTCTATACACAATATAAACGGTTTCAACCAGCCAGGAAAAAACCCAAAACTGGAGCGTCGATTTACTGGTAAGAGTAACCAACTCGTAATTCATTTTACACATATTCAATCGAACATATTTTAAGAACTTGTGTAAATAAAATTTATTTAATTGGCACATATACATTATTATATGACCTGAACACCTGGATAGAGTTCTGATAAACAGTATTGTAATGTAATTTTTCAGTTATTTAGCAGGTTAGTTTCTTTAAAGAGTATTTCATAGGCTGTATAACCAAGAATAGGAACCTACCTGTATTGGCTACGACTTCTCGTAACAGATGTCTGATGGGTGTAGATTTGGCGTAATTTTTTGGCAGAATGACCAGCAACAATGCCTCGCTGACCTTTCTCAGAAAGTTCAATTCGTCTTCCTCCGTCTGTAACCAAGAGTGAAGTGTGAAGTTCCTTACTGGTCCCTCCGTATTACTTCTGTTTAATAGAAAAGATAGAACGTTAGCACGTCACAAGAAGTTATATAGTTAATAAAGAACTCATTTTGGTCATAAACATTTAGGTTTGCCGATAGCTTATTCTATAATAGCAAGATTTCAACTCACTTTGGTCATAAACATTTTTGTTTGCTGATAGCTTTTATAATAGCAACTTCTACAAAATAAAACATGTGACATCTGCCCCTCGGGGAGTTATATTGTAATGCTTGTGTGTTTGTTAATTATTGATTTTAAAGTCTTGCTATTTTTTATATTTATTACTGTAGTTTCATATTAAATAATTAGTTTATATTATAGCAAACTGTCCTTATTTGAACAAACTTTATATAGTCTAGTATCTAGCAATCTTTTCTGAAAAACAACTGTTAAACCCTGTAATAAAATTGTCCAGAGCAGAAGTTTTCTTTGATTATTTTCAGTTATAGCAGCCTTGTTGGATGTTAACTGACCTAGTTTAATGAACTTGAAAGCCATGCAATCAAAGGAAATCCATGCCGAGAAAGCTCAAAATCAGCAATGCGTTTTTTGAGATGAAGATGTTTTTAAAAGAAAGTGTTAACAGATGAAAAGCGGTCACTATAGCTCACTTTCACCGAAGACTTCAAACTGATGCAGAAGTTAATTTAATAAATGTCCAGTAGGGTCAAGGGCAGTATGTTTGGACAGCCCGGTATGATTGGAAGCTTTTATTATACTCGCAGCACTGATCACTGGTATAATCACGTGTGATATCATTATCTAACCAATTAACAAAGAGGTCAATGACCTTGAAGCTCTACTGATATGTTTTGATAGCTAGATCAGCATTCCTTTGGTTTCATGAAAATAGTAGTTTCAGGAGTATACGCTACAAGTCTTTACTATATAAATTTATGTAAACAAGGATGGCCGCTGGCAGCCAGTCAATTTTAGAATCAAAATAATTTTCAACAAGGACCAAGATCATGTCATGCTGATCATTTTAGAAAAAGTCCCATATCAATGTCACTTATAGTTTTCAAGAAGTAGTCGCTACAAATTTGTATTTTAAATCCATGAATCTATTTTTAGCCGTGGTGGCCATCTTGAATTTTTGGCCAACATGAAAATTTGCTAGGATCAACTAGACATCAAGTTTTCCACTTGAAAAATTACCAGAAAAGGTGGGGTCACAAGACATGTTAGAAAGTTCTTCTTTAAAAGCAACATTTCTGTTAAGTTTCATGATAATCCTTCAAGTAGTTTCAGGAGTAGTCGCTATAAGGTTTTACTATAATAACTCTATGTAAACAATGATGGCACTGGCAGCCATGTTTAAGGACGAATCAAAATCAACAAGGATCAACATCATGTCATGCGGATCATTGCAGAAAAAGTCCCATATCCAACACCATGTCATGCTGATCATTGTAGAAAAAGTCCCATATCAATATCACTTATAGTTTTCAAGAAGTAGTCGCTACAAACTTGTTTTTTAAAAATCTATTTTTAGCCATGGCGGTCATCTTGAATTTCCGGCCGACCTGAAATTTTGCTAGGATCAATGACATCAAGAGCAACATGACTGTGAAGTTTCATGAAAATTTGTCAGGTAGTTTCAAAGGAGTAGTCGCTACGAGTTTTTACTATACAACTCTATGTAAACAAAGATGGCCACTGGCAGCCATCAGTTTAACGTTGAATCAACAAGATTTTTGACAATGTTTTTACAGGCACACCTTTTCGAAGCGAGTCTAATGTCTACAAAATAGTGCTGAAGTTTGTGTACAACGTCCTGTGTGATGAACGTCACCGTATCTATCTTGGACAGTCGGTCACTGATCTTCTCAATCATCACCCATAGATCCGACCTGGAATGGAATCAATATACGGCAAACTGTACTGGGACCTGGAATGGAATCAATATATGGCAAACAGTACTGGGACCTGGAATGGAATCAATATACGGCAAACTGTACTGGGACCTGGAATGGAATCAATATAAGGCAAACTGTACTGGGACCTGGAATGGAATCAATATACGGCAAACTGTACTGGGACCTGGAATGGAATCAATATAAGGCAAACTGTACTGGGACCTGGAATGGAATCAATATAAGGCAAACTGTACTGGGACCTGGAATGGAATCAATATAAGGCAAACTGTACTGGGACCTGGAATGGAATCAATATACGGCAAACTGTACTGGGACCTGGAATGGAATCAGTATACGGCAAACTGTACTGGGACCTGGAATGGAATCAATATACGGCAAACTGTACTGGGACCTGGAATGGAATCAGTATACGGCAAACTGTACTGGGACCTGGAATGGAATCAATATACGGCAAACTGTACTGGGACCTGGAATGGAATCAATATACGGCAAACTGTACTGGGACCTGGAATGGAATCAATATACGGCAAACTGTACTGGGACCTGGAATGGAATCAATATACGGCAAACTGTACTGGGACCTGGAATGGAATCAATATACGGCAAACTGTACTGGGACCTGGAATGGAATCAATATAAGGCAAACTGTACGGGGACCTGGAATGGAATCAATATAAGGCAAACTGTACAGATTTTTTTTATTTTGCGAGGATATATCAGTCGTGTAATGGTCGAAAATATAAAACTTGGCTTGGTTAAACAAAATCGCCTACCTGTCTGACTAGTCTTCTGTGATAATAATAGTTTACGACGATACTTGTGAAGATATTTTATTAAAGGATCGCACCCACTGCACACACACGCTGGGTACAGCCATGATAATGATACTAAATACTTATATGACTATGTAGGTAGAAAATGTTTTAAAACTTGGCTTGAGCCTACCTGTGTCTTACTAATCTTCTGTGGTAATAATACTTTACAACGATATTTGTGAAGATATATTATTAAAGGATCTCACCCACTGCACACACACGCTGTGTACAGCCATGATAATGATACATATACAACTATTGAGGTAGAAAATGTTTTAAAGCTTGGCTTGTGTCTAACTAATCTTCTGTGATAATAATACTTATCGATGATACTTGTGAATATATATTATAAAAGTATGGCACCTGTTGCACCCACCATCATAGCCCTGGATGTAGCTATGATAATGAAATGTAGAGGACTATAAAAGGTAAAAAAGTTAACCTTGGATTGAGCCTACCCGTGTATTTACTAGTCGTCAGTGTTACAATACATTATGAAGATTTATTATAACAAGAGGTCAATGACCTTGAAGCTCTACTGATTGATTTTGATTTCAGGAAGTAGTCGCTACAGACTTGTTTTTTGAAAAATTATTTTTAGCCGTGGCGGCCATCTTGAATTTCCGGCCGACCTGAAATTTTGCTAGGATCAATAAGACATCAAGAGCAACATTCCTGTGAAGTTTCATGAAAATCCGTTAAGTAGTTTCACAGGAATAGTCGCTACAAGTTTTCATTATATAACTCTATGTAAACAAAGATGCCCGCTGACAGCCATGTTTAACGTCGAATCAAAATAATGTTTGACTCTGATAACCATCATGTCATGCTGATCATTTTACAAAAAGTCCCATATCAATATCACTTATAGTTTTCAAGACGTAGTCGCTACAAACTTCTTTTTTAAAAAATCTAATTTTAGCTATGGCGGCCATCTTGAATTTCTGGCCGATCTGAAATTTTACTAGGATCAATTAAACATTAAGAGCAACATTCCTGTAAAGTTTCATGAAAATCTGCCAAGTAGTTTCAAAGGTTTAGTCGCTACAAGTTTTAACTATATAACTCTATGTAAACAAAGATGGCTGCTGGCAGCCATGTCAGCCATGTTTAACGTTGAATCAAAACAATTTTTGACAAGGACCAACATCATGTCATGCTGATCATTTTAGAAAAAGTCCAATATCAATATCACTTATAGTCTTCAAACTTGTATTTTGAAAATCTATTTTTAGCCATGGCAGCCATCTTGAATTTCCGGGCGACCTGAAATTTTGCTAGGATCAATTAGACATCAAGAGCAACATTCCTGTGAAGTTTCATGAAAATCCGTCAAGTAGTTTCAGAGGAGTAGTCGCTACAAGTTTTCATCATATAACTCTATGCAAACAAAGATCGCAACTGGCAGCCATGTTTAACATCGAATCAAAATAATGTTTGACTCTGATAACCATCATGTCATGCTGATCATTTTATAAAAAGTCCCATATCAATATCACTTATAGTTTTCAAGACGTAGTCGCTACAAACTTCTTTTTTAAAAATCTAATTTAGCTGTGGCGGCCATCTTGAATTTCTGGCCGATCTGAAATTTTGCTAGGATCAATTAGACATTAAGAGCAACATTCCTGTAACGTTTCATGAAAATCTGTCAAGTAGTTTCAAAGGAGTAGTCGCTACAAGTTTTTACTATATAACTGTATGTAAACAAAGATGGCCGCTGGCAGCCATGTTTAACGTTGAATCAAAACGATTTTTGACAAGGACCAACATCATGTCATGCTGATCATTTTAGAAAAAGTCCCATATCAATATCACTTATAGTTTTCAAGAAGTAGTCTCTACAAACTTGTATTTTGAAAATTTATTTTTAGCCATGGCGGCCATCTTGAATTTCCGGCCGACCTGAAATTTTGCTAGGATCAATTAGACATCAAGAGCAACATTCCTGTGAAGTTTCATGAAAATCCGTCAAGTAGTTTCAGAGGAGTAGTCGCTACAAGTTTTCATTATATAACTCTATGTAAACAAAGATGGCCGCTGGCAGCCATGTTATACGTCGAATCAAAATGATTTTCGACAAGGACCAACATCATGACATGCTGATCATTTTAGAAAAAGTCCCATATCAATATCACTTATAGTTTTCATGAAGAAGTCGCTACAAACTTGTTTTTTAAAAACCTATTTTTAGATCTGGCGGCCATCTTGGATTTCACGTCAACATGAATTTTTGCTAGGATCAACTAGACTTCATGGGCAACATTTCTGTAAAGTTTCATGAAAATCCATTTAGTAGTTTCAGAGGAGAAGTCGCTACAAAAAAAAGTTTACGGACAGACAGACAGACGGACGACGGACGCCGCACCACGGCATAAGCTCTGCTGATCTCTGATCCGTAGAGCTAAAAACTGCACTCTTTGCACCCGTTTTTTTTTACTTTTGGAGGAAAGGAATTGGGGCCTTTAGAGGGGGAAAAATTTGACGGGAACTGGAAAAAGGGGGAATTTCGACAATGTTAAAATAAAGAAGAAAGATAGTAGTTTTTTTATATGTATTAAGTTTACATCAAGAACATGTTTGATGGACATGTTAACTAAGAAACAACAAAAAAGGGGATAAAATATACTATTTCAAGGGGGGGAATGGGACAGAATATTTTGGTTAAAAAACCCACTGCACTATGCTAAAGATAGTCTTACGATCATCATACATACTGCAGATATGTGAGCAGAGTTTCATGGTCCAATGATAGATCTTTGTACCAACTGAGAAAAAAATCACGCAATAGCAAGTCTATAACGTCTTGTAGTGCTACGTCCATATTCCGTGATATCACGACTTTCTTTGTGCCTGGTTTCTGAGTTCTGGCTTCCTGTTTGAAAATAAAGTATACTCATTAAAACCATGATTGGCACATACTCCTCATCTCATTGGCACATACTCCTAAGCGAAAAAGAATACAAGTAATAAATGACTTTCGAGTTTACTGTTTTGCTGCTTAATACAAATAAAATAAAAACATGCTTTGAGGCAGAACTTGGGGGATTTGAAAGTGAGTTTTTCATTTTACAAGATTTACATATATAGTTTATATTAAACTACAATATCATCCCTTATTTGTAAATAGTTTTTACATTTACTTTTAATTACTACTTCATTTCTTCATCAGTTTTTGCGCACAATATGACCTATTTATGTGTCGACGTGCCGTAAAACACCATTCATTCATTTTACAACAAGAGTTGCGCACCAGATGGTGTCTCGCCTAAAGTGACGTGTTAACCAAACATGTTTCAAATGACCTTCATCTTGATAAAATCGAGGGTTTATGCAACATCAAGTACTGAAAATGCTGAAAATGGCAGCCAAAAATGTCCACTATTATCCACCATTATAACTGGGAAGTATCATGTTACACAGAAGCTGTTATTTTTTTGCTCTCACAAATTGACATTTTAATTTAAGCATATATTATGTTTTATCTTGAACATGTCATCACAAATTAATGCTGGTACATGAAATAGTTTTAAAGGCCAGGTTTGAGTATAAAAACTCCAACATGGCCCTTTTTCAAATCATTATTCTATCAGAGAGGTTTAATCACAAATTTCTAAATCATATTTAGCATTTTTAAAGCATTTGTAAACTCAAAATGTGGCATGTAAATACATTGAACATTACTCTGTACATATATTTAACAACATTTTCACTTTTGAACTGAATCAAATTAGATGTTCTTTAATGGCTCATCAACATATTATAGGTTATTTACAGCCACCCCAGAGGGAGTGGAAGGATACACAGGAATCCAGGAACCTGCCATACTCTTACTATCAAATAGATTCCTAAGGTTCTTTAATGTTCTTGGAGGATAGACTCCAATATATGGGACTGCATGTATAACAACATAATTATTTTGTGTTTTATAAGCTGAAAGTAACAGTGTCCCTTTGAATAGAAGAATTATTTTAGCAAACTTGGTTGATAAAATCTTCTTCTTTTTTTTTTAATAAATGAGTTTAACTAGAGATGTTTGGTTTCTATTTTCCAATCATCAATTCACACGGAAATGTACATCAAATAGGTTCTTTTTAGTTGCCATGTAATCGCTGCAATTAATTGTTTGGTTTAAACATATTTATTTCCAGAAACTTTACACATTTTGGATATATATATAACAATGAAAAGTGCAGGTGTGTACATTTAATCGCACAGCTTATCAGTGGCTGTCAAGTGAAAAGTATAACTGTTTTAATTACCAGCTTGTTCACTTCCATTGTTTTTTAATCTAAGCATATCAGAAAATATCAGTGCATATTGTAATTAATGTAATGTTCTCCGTTCTTTTAGTTTCTGGAACTTATTAAAATAACAAGAATTATGTCCAGTGAGTTTAGATATTTAATCTGTACTTCACCATGTTATATTGTTAAATGTAATAAAATTTGGAAATGGTATATGTATTGTGAAATTCGGAGAGAGTACATGTATTTAAGAGAGCATTGACCTTGACACAGGGTAAGTTTTAGGCTGAAAGTTATTGGAATAAGAACAATGACCAGTGATGTTATATATGAAATTTGAACCCTGAGACTACTCTATAGGACAAAAAAGTAAAATAATTTAACGCACATTTTTGAAGACGGTACATGTATTTAAGTGGCTTTGACTCTTACCCATGGTCAGTTGGAGAGCTGGGAGTTATTGGCATTAAGACGGACAATGACAAGGAGGTTATATACATGTATGAAATTTGAACACTCTGCTCCAAAGAATAAAAAAGTTATAAGAATTTAACGCACTTTAACACATTTTTGGGAGACGGTAGATGTATTTAAGAGCCAACTGACCTTGACACAGGTTCAGTTGGAGGGTGATACGTACTGTAATAAGAAGAACAATAACCTGTGATGTTATATATGAAATTTGAACACTCTACTCCAAAGGACTACAAAGTTATAAGAACTTTAATGCAAACGTTAACAAAAAACGTAACCAAAATCTTAACGCTGACATATTGCATTGTAACTTTCTTGTCCTTGGGAGTAGAATGTTCAAATTTTATATATAAACCTCCTGGTCATTGTCTTTCCTAATGCCAATAACTTCCAGCCCTCCAACTGACACTGCGTCGGAGTCAAGGTCACTTAAATACATGTACCGTCAATATTTGCATTAAAATTTGCGTGACGGTACAGGGTCAGTTGGAGGGTGGAAGTTATTGGCATTAAGACGGACAATGACCAGGAGGTTATATATGAAATTTCAACATTCTACTCCCAAGGACAAAAAAGTTATAATACAATATGTTGACGCCGTCGAGTCTGCTAACATAAGTGGCGCCTATGTCTCACATTTTTTCAAAAGACGAGACAACATATCCCAGGGTTTCTTTCAATTTCATCTGATATCATATCTGTGAAAAAGTTGAGCCAAAATAGTATTATCAACTTAAATGCAGTTCAACTCAAACAAGTAAAGATATTTATTACTTTGTTTACATTTTCACTTATTAGACTGAATGTGCCTAAGCCTAGTTAATGACATAATTGTAGTGTGCATTTGGCAAAATAGAATACCATTATTAAGCACAAAAAAAAACTACCTGTGTTTTCGGTGGCCCGACCGACCCTCTTTTGAAGGGGCCGATTTAAAAAAAAAATCTTCTGAACAATGATTTATCACAATATATCGAGGTCACAGAGAAACTTTCAGTTGTATCATCAACTTGTATGGGGTTTATGAGATTAATACATGTAGAATCTCACAATATGTTGCTCCAAAAAAAAAAAATGCCTACCCTATTTCTTTAGAGCATGCAATAGGAAACACACCTATTTTTTTTTCTGACCTTATTATTATTTGCAAGTAAACATGGTAAAGCAGGTTCCCTAAATGTGTGAAAGCTTTCATTAAAGCTAGGTGGAAACAATAATATCAGTGATTTATTTACCTGTAACCTTTTTAGTCAAACTCACTACTTTTTTTCAAATGACAAATTACAATCCTTTTTTTTTTAGATTTCCATAGACTGACCAATGATTTTGTCATTATGATGGAAACTGAATCACAGAAACAAATTTGTAGTCAAAACACTACTCACTACATGTATATTACCGATAATAACCTTTCTATGCCAATAACTTAAAAAGACAAAATACATAAATTAAACCCGGATATATATTTATATATATATATACAAGAAGAGTTCAACTTACGTATGTTGTATAAGATTTTTTCTTCATCCGAGGCGACTCTCATTAAAAAAAGTATGTGATTTAATTATGTGCAGCTGTCTTTTAGACCTGATGCATTTAAAAATAATTTCCGATTTGCAATTTTCACGTGGTTCGCTTTGAACAACATATTTAATTAGTTGCATACTATTTTCAAATTTTAAACCTATATGTTTCTATTGTCGTACAGTTTTACCTAAAACCAAAATAATTCCATTAAATGCTTATAATTATTGTTAAAATTTGTGTGTTGTAATTTTAATATGAACGTATGTTTAATTTTAAGACAAAAATAGTTAAGTTGAATTAAAAGTGTTAATTTTATCGTACTATTATGAAATTTACAGATAATAGGATAGTTTGCTCATATTTATGCGATGATTTTATAAATTACCAAAAATAAGCATTTTATTCATATTTTGTAAGACAAAAAGATGAATAGTTATTGTTAGTAAATTACTGAATAGCACATACCATATACAGGTTTATCATATACTCACCTATAAATATGTTGTTTTCGAATATACAACATGGACATAGCTAGTCATATGAATCAGGATTTCGTTGCCGGGCAATAAAGCTTTATCGCATGTGTGAAATAAAAGGTGAAAAAATGACAATTCATCTTGATTAGAATATTTCAAATTCAATGGAATGCATTGGAATAGTTTCCGAAAAAAAAATGTTGAGTATCAGCAGAAGTTGACATTTCGACAAAGCTAAAGTATGATGATAAATGGAATAAAAAATGTGCATTTTCATATCACACCCTATATCCGGCCCTCGTCCCATATCAGAGCTAAAGCTCTCGGGCTGATATGGCATCTCAGGCCTGATATAGGGTGTGATATGAAAATACCCACCATTTATTATTCTCTATATCTTTCGTCAAAATGTATGTGTTTTTTGTGATAGTTTGCAAATGTGTGTGTGTTTTGCCACCAAATCTTAAGTAATATGTTTTTATAATGTATTCAGATAACAAAGTATTAAAAATTATTTTTATAGAGGAGAAAATAATAATACCCGCAGCTGATGTTTTGAACTAGATTTGTCCTAAATGTTATCACTTTAAAGCACAGAATTTTATGTTAAACAGGCTAATAAATCATTTTAGAATTATTTTATTATTAGAATTTTGTGTTTCTCAGTTTCAAGAACCTCATTAATCAATGTCCAGTAAAACCGCAATGTGTTCTGAGAATGTAATGAGCTTTAAACATGTTAAAATAACAGGTTTCATGGGTCCAATTTTTATCACTGAACCAATCAGAATGCTTCATTCATATTTTCATAAGGTTGCTTCTATCATGACATCACTTTCTGGTATTATGACATCACACCCTGTTATTATGACATTATGACATCACGTCATGCTATTATGATGCAACTCAGTGTGTTCTCAGAACTGAATGAGCCTTTTAATTGCTGTGAGAAACAGATTAAGACTGTTTGTATCACTCACTGAGTAATGAGTTTCTTGAAACCAAGAATTACAAAATTTTAAAAACAAAATAATTGTAAAATTATTTAATACTCTTGTTAATGTTCGCTGAAATTGCGAAAACCCTAAAACTAGCAAAAAATACATATTCTACTTTTATACATTCACACATTGACATATCTGAATACTATAACTTTAAACGACAACTTACAAGCAGTGGTTCCTTAATATATATATTGTGGTTATTTTTATAATAGAAGATATCTACTTCAAATCGCACTCTCTTCCCTTGTTCAAAAACATGGATGCAGCACAATTATTGTTTATGTCATATCTGTTAATATCGAACGAATCATCAAAGCTGCCATTTAAATGAACATATTTGGGGTAAAGGTCAATATATTTAATTAAATTACAAAATGAATATACAAACCATCATGTTCTGCAGAATAATGCTGGCATGTGGATGTTGGAGCTCTTTAGGTATTTGAGGTGGTGTGTACTGCTTCCCCCGTACCAAGGCCCACGACACACCCAGATATATTCCCACTGATCCAACTGCAAGGTGAACGAGGACAGTGAATGCAGCAAACAACAACTCATACTGATATAGGAATGCAACCGCGGCAACAACACATCCCACACATATCTTCACATTCATAGTTTCTGAAAGAGAGAAAAGTAGCTATACCAGTATAAAAGATTGTGTAAATTTAATTAAGAGCTAGCTCATTTGCATAATGTTCTTAGTTTTCTTATCATTCTTATTTAGTATATATTCATATATATACATACATTATAGAACATACATATACGAGAGAGAGAGAGAGAGTTTATAAAAACCCAAGTGCTTTCGGCTTACGCCTTCATCAGGGGTAAACAAACACGAAAAGAACAAATACGAAACAAAAAACACTAAAATACCACAGGCACCCGGCACAGAGCTAGGATAGTAAAAGATGGATTTAAGTGTTTAAAATATTAATTAATTGAGTTATGGACCCCCAAAAAATGGTTATATATATGTATATATATTTTATACTGAAAGGTATTGAACTCCAAAAATGGTCAAAACCACCAACAGTTCTATACTAATTGCTATTTCTCGTTACGTAAGATAGCCTGGGCAGCATAACCTGCTCATGTCACAAGTAGAATTATACATATAACCAATAAAACATAAACTGTCATTCAATCTCTCGTACTTTTTTCGTACCAGAGAATCAAATATGCCAACTTGAGCGAATTTGAGTTCAATGACAAGAAGATGGCACGGCTCTTACTAGATATAATCTATAGGTCTAACATGGTGGCATGCGTTAAAAACGACTAAAACATAATGGGATAATTAACTCGAACGGATACCTGAAGCGCCGAAACTGAACGTTGTCGTGGAAGCTGTGAATTTCGACAATTTCACGAGAGAGTTTTGTTTTCATCACATTTGGCCATCTTGTTGTTGTTGTTGTTGTTCTTGATAATATATTCTGCCTTCATAGGCACACCCAGTTTTCACTGGTAGAGTTCACAGCCACAACCAGATATATATGTATATACGAAACCCTCACCATAACAAATGTTTGTCAATTCCGTGATATTTTAAGTAAAAGCTTTAAACAACTTAGTAGAGTTTCCCCAGTTTGCATGTGCCGTCATGTCCTACTTATATATTTATGTTTAGATACAAGCTCTAATCTTATATATCTAGAGCATAAAATAATCGTCCGCTAAGAAAGAGTAGGATTTCTACACAGGTGTTCACTAGTAGAATGTCTACTGACTGTATTATTCACAATCACACAAAAGCACACTGCAGTCCACTAGAAGCTGAAGCAAGCTATAATTTGCGGCACACGGATATATATGTAGCAGAGTATCTAACACATGGATGTAGTCTGTTAGTATAGGTTTTCTGACATCGTTTAGCTCATTGCACTCGAGCAAGAAGTGATGGAGACTCTCATCAGACTCGTGACAGAGTAGACACTCCGGATTGACTTCGGTTTGGTTTTATTTGGCCCTGTTTGTCTGCAGTATGTATGTTCCAGTGAGTAACTTCACTTCTATCGGTATACAATTTATATCTCTCGAACTAAGTCTATATGTACAATTAAGGGATGGCATTTCCCTGGATTAAAATATTTTGAGAAATAATTCAGCGAAGAGTAAAGTTCAGACTGTGAAATAATTATTTCCTTCCATCTCTGGTTAATTGCTTTATTTATAAGCCTTTTCCACTAATTTCTCGATTGGTGCTGATATTAGTTCTTCAGGGGTTGGCAAGTCATATAAGGTTAGAATCTTCTTCATCGATATTTACAGGTTATTAGATTTGTATTGGGATATATGCACGAGTTCTTCAGCGTAACTTACTTACTGTAACTTACTGTTCCGAGGCCAATGGTAAGCCTGTGGCTTCTGGAGGCCCATCTCTTTGGTTGTTTATCGGTCGAGAGTGTCTACTGCGCAGGCTTGGGAAACAACTAGCATCAAATTGTATTTGATTATTATGCCAATGTTTGTTTAGTCTGCTCTTAAAGGCATTCACACTCGGTGCTTGGACAACATTTTCTGGTAGGGAATTCCCGTCTTCCGCTACCCTAATGCTAAAGGATTTTTTTCTGCCTTCTGTTTTGGCTTGTTTTTTGAAAAGTTTTAGGGTATTCCCTCTCGTTCTGGTATACATTGCTAAAGGGGAAAAGTTTTGTATTGATGATATATCGAATCCTCTAAGGATCTTAAAGACCTGCAGCATGTCTGTACGTAACCTCCGGTATTGAAGTGTAGGAATACCTAAGGATCTTAGCCTTTCATTACATTCTAGGTTGTTTAAAGACGATAACATTTTTGTTACCCTACGCTGAACATTTTCTATAGCGATTTGGTGCTTTTTAAGTACGGGGACCAAACTGTACTGGCATATTCTAAATGGGGTCTTACTAAAGCTTTGATTAGTGTCAAAAATATATTCTTGTCTAGATACGTAAAGATTCTCATAATTATTCCTGGATTTCTATTCGCTAAGGCTAAATGATATGAGTGTTGAAGGTGAGATTACTGTCAATTATCACCCCCAGATCCTTCTCCTCTGAAACATTTATAATCAAGTCCCTACGATTCTCCCTGTCTTTCATAAAATTGTTATCAGTAGCCATTGATTTGCCAATACGCATTCTTTTACATTTTTTTGAATTAAATTCTAAATCCCAAGTTTTGGACCAGTCGCAAAAATTGTCAGTAGTTCTTTGTAATTTATCTACGTCTTCTTGGGAATTTATAACTGAATATGTTTTGGTAATACACTACCCTGAGGTACCCCACTGTATACTTGTTCAGATGTTGAGTGTTTTCCATTTATAACCACCGTTTGAGATCTGTCCCTTAGGAAGTCTTTCACCCATTCCAAAACCTTCCCCACAATGCCATAACCTTCTAATTTAACAATATTGCGCGACTTTAGGAGCGTAATATGTATACGCTGAAGAACGTGTACATAGTTCATCCGCAGACCTAAATTAATAACATGTCTGTGTTGTGCGATATATCCCAATACAAATCTAATAACCTTTTTATTGCATACGTTTTTTTTAATATAACAACGAATAATAAGAACAAAACAGTAGGTTTTAACATTTAATTTTCATCAATTTTTTTATTTGAATCAAACATATTGTCGTTAGATCGTGGGAATTTTGACATGAACAGAAAAGAACTAATATACATTACACACCCAATATGACTTTACTGGACGTCAATATGAGCGAATATTGACGTTTCCTGTTACATTGCAAGTAAACGGAGCTTGTAAATGCGTATGCAATACAAAAACAGCTATGGCTATTTAATGATTTGTTTTCCAGTTGTTTCTTTGCTACTCTGAGTTCAATAGAAGTTTCTGGTAGTCTTGGGATGTTGCAATATAATAAAAAAGAACTTTCTTATGGATAACAGCTTCCATGGGTAGTAGGCCTGACAGCATGTAGATAGCTGGATCTGCTGTTGGAGTTGGTAGTGATAATATTTGTTTTATAATCTTTTTTATATTCAGTTTCAATTGTTATTAATGCTTTCCCTGTACGAATGATGATTTCAAGTTCATATGTGAGCACAGGCAGTATATATGTTTGCAGTAGCGCCAAAGATGTATTCTGGATCTAACCGTTTTCTCCATGTAGACCTGATCCCATCAGACTGTACAGTGTATGTTTAGATTTTTATATATTATCCTCAACTGCTAGTTGCTCTTGATTTGTTGTAGCTCTCTACTAAGTTGTTTAAAGCTTTTATATAAAATACCACTGAATTGACAAACATTTGTTATGGTGAGGGTTCCGTATATACATATATATCTGGTTGTGGCTGTGAACTCTACCAGTGAAAACTGGGTGTGCCTATGAAGGCAGAATGTATTATCAAGAACAACAACAACAAGATGGCCGAATGTGATGAAAACAAAACTCTCTCGTGAAATTGTCGAAATTCACAGCTTCCACGACAACTTTCAGTTTCGGCGCTTCAGGTATCCGTTCGAGTTAATTATCCCATTATGTTTTAGTCGTTTTTAACGCATGCCACCATGTTAGACCTATAGATTATATCTAGTAAGAGCCGTGCCATCTTCTTGTCATTGAACTCAAATTCGCTCAAGTTGGCATATTTGATTCTCTGGTACGAAAACATTCGAGAGATTGAATGACAGTTTATGTTTTATTGGTTATATGTATAATTCTACTTGTGACATGAGCAGGTTATGCTGCCCAGGCTATCTTACGTAACGAGAAATAGCAATTAGTATAGAACTGTTGGTGGTTTTGACCATTTTTGGAGTTCAATACCTTTCAGTATAAAATATATATACATATATATAACCATTTTTTGGGGGTCCATAACTCAATTAATTAATATTTTAAACACTCAAATCCATCTTTTACTATCCTAGCTCTGTGCCGGGTGCCTGTGTAAAATACATGGCTGTTTAAATAAAACCGTTTCATATTTGTTCTTTTTGTGTTTGTGTACCACTGATGAAGGCGTCATGCCGAAAGCGCTTGGGCTTTTATAAACTGTAGCACAGTATAAATGTTTTTCCCAATTTATTACTTTATTCTAACATTTTCGTATCCCCTCAGGGATCCAGTGCTTTTTGAAAGGTATTTTGTAGATGTATGTATTTTCTCATAGTTATTCATTTATATTTGCTTAATTTATCATTTTTCTTATATTATAATATAAGCACAACTATTTATGGCTGTCACTTCTCACACCAACCCTCTATCCCTGGGATTCATGTTTTAAGCTTTGCTGGAGCAAGACCAGCCTCCGTGAGACTTGAATGGAGCTATCATGATGATGGAGTATCATCATCCGATTTTATCCGAAAGATAATAAAAGCAAATATGCATCGACTACCCGTATATAGGATTTGTCAGTGTCTACCAAGTTAAGTTATAGATATATCATTGATATTCTCGTGTTATTACGCGTAGCGTAAATTATACCATAGTTTGGTGACCTTTCTCTTTGCAGGAAGTGTGCATATCCAAATGGTTTATTTATAGCACATGCAGTTGTTTTTTTAACTATATAACTGACGCCGGATACCGGCGTCTTCCCCTATCTGGGGAACCTACATTTTTCCCCTATTTTTTAAAAAAAAAATCATGGACAAAAAAACCGATAAATCGCCTTCGACGCTTCGCAATTGTTTATCGTAGAACACTTTACGACAATGACTAATAACAAGGGAAGTAACTGTTGTGGTTTCCGGTATATTTTGTGAACTTTTATCAGCGATGTCGCACAACTGGCAAAATTACCGCAAGAAATTGTTTCCCCTAAATCGAAAAAATTGCGCGTTTTTTCCCCTCTAAAAGGGCCTGGGCGCTTTTCCCTATTTGTAAAAAAAAACCTGACGTGTAATGTTTATGTAAACACAAAGAGTTAAAAAAGTCAGCGTGCCTTTTTAACGAATTGTATGTTCCTAATTCAATCAGTTGTTTCTAATGATGGCTATGTACATCGTGGGATTTAATGCAAATTTCAGGGGTCGAATTTCACTCTTACGGACTCGCAAAATGCTAGCTGATTTTTCAGATTGCTACTGAAAAAGTTCGAGCACTTGCTTTTTTCTGCGAGTAGAAATAAATAGCACACACTTGATTGGATATCACCCACGACAGACTGACAGAACCAACAAATAGTCCGACGACATATGTAGTCAAACCTCTCTCCAATTCCACGATTATTTGTGTAACTTCATTGTCAAACGAAAATAGTAAATGCAGTCTGTATCAGATTGACGCTTATCCAGTAAACAAGACTAGTGCAAGCGTCTATACATAATGAATCGATATCAAATTCCGGTAAGATAACTCGGGACTTCACACAATCAATTATCATGGCAGAATCGTCTGCTCGCAAAATCACTTCGTTTTTTCAAGAGACACAATGACGAGATGGAGTCAAGCGAACGCGGAGAAAGGTAAGGTTCACAATTCATAGTTCCATACAGGAAAATTTCCTTATCATCAACACAATAATCAATAATAAATTATAACAAACAAATGAAACAGTGCAGTAAACAGTACTGTACAGTGACGGTCTAGTATATAGTCAGTTATCACATAATAAACGTCTTACATATATATACTAAAACACTATTTTGAAACAGAATTTACATCCCGTTATTACTTGAATAAAAATGCTAGTGAGAAGCGATTTTAGCTAGTAGATTTTTTAGTCACTGGATATATTTAGCTGATGGCTAAATTTGTGAAATTCGACCCCTGAAATTTGATGGTAATATTATAAACAAATACTTGACACAAAATCTCTATCATCTCTGTTAAGGTTAACAATAAGCATATTCTGAATTTAAGCCTCGTCAGTCGGATAGGGATGTAAACCGGGCGGTCCCGTTTATTGGTCTATCTTCCGAGCATGTTTTAATAAACTTAAAGAACCCTAGGAATCTATTCGATAATAAATTTAGGGCATGGTTCCCGGATTCCTATGTATCCTTCCCCTCTCTCTGGGGCTGCTCTAAATAACATATACTGTGTTGATGAGCCGTTTAAACAACATGACTAAATTAGTATGCACAAACTGGGTCGAAATATCTCTGAAACGAACTTGAGTATAAAGTTCGTCCTCTAATCTATACATGTTTAACGTTTGACAACCAACTACATACCATGCTACAGAGTCAACAGCAATATTTTGGTAGATAAACAAATTGTTCGCTGTATTTGTATTCGGTGTAAAACAGTGTTTCTTTCCGGGATAGTGTTGATTATTGTTTTGAAACATCCGTCATTCAACATTGTTTTGGTAAAAACTAGTTTACAAATTTAGGAGGTCAAATAATAGACGAAATTAAATAAAGACGATAAGTAAGACAAATACGATTCATTTGTGTATAACTTAGTCATTCAATAAGAGAAACTTGTAATTTATTGATATTTACAAACGCTTGAGGGATGAACTATTTACATTACTTACATTTTTTTTTAATTTAGCAGTATTCTGTGGTTTCGTTTTGTAAATAGAATTATCAGAGCTAGCTCATTTGAATAATGGTTCTTGGCTTTCTTGTTAATTTTCTTTTCAGAGCTGAGTACCATCTCGACGCGAAGAACGTAACAGGTGCCCGTACGGAAAATATACATGTGAGAATCGTAGGAATTCTCGTATGGCGGTTGACTCAGTTTATAGGCTTAAGGTATAATTATGACATTTGAAAGGAAATTTATGATACCAAACCATTAACAAATTGTTACTTATATCTTTAAATCGTCACCGAAATGGATCTGACGAATGTAATGGATAGCTGGACGACAACTAGCGAAGATATGGTGACCAAACATTTCCCTATTCACCGCGCGTGCCGTGACGGCGATATTCAACACCTATCTTCTTTGTTATCGACCGGCGAAGTGGATCTTTATGAAGAAGACGATTTCTATGGCTGGACACCTATTCACTGGTCTGCTTACTTTGGAAAGGTAGAATGTTGCTTTTGTCTTTTTGTTTGACGGTTTTAACTTTTAAATATTTTAAAAATAAATATTTGGTTTCCCCCAAAAGCTGACCTTGATTATTTTAGCCAATGAAAGGCGATAATTTAGTCACGTGATGTTTAGTATATACAATGTACAGATTTCTCGGATTTCTGGCTTGTTTTGGGTCTTTTGCCAGAAAATAAATTGCGTGTTTCGATATTTGCGAGTATGGCCAGGAATGTTAAAGTGTTGTTACTGTTTGTTATTCTTGGCAAGACACTAGTAAAATGGTGGTTACTTTTTTCTTTTTAGCTCGTGCTCAAGTGTGAGTTATTGTGACCACTCTTCGTGGGGCAACTTTTAGCTTGTTTACACAATAGAGGCCACATTACTTGAGTAATCTTAACCAGGTTGTCATAAGATCTCGGACAAGTTCGATAACGGGCAAGATCGGACCGGTAAAACCAGAGTTATGCCCATGAATTAGCAAAAATGCAGTTTTACATGTTAACACAAAACAGTCCACATTTCTGGAGCAATTTTTTTGTGGGTTTTGGAGAGGGGAGGGTTATTATTATTTTTTTTAATTGATTTTAAATAGGGCCAAATAAAAGAATAGTTGGGTTTCCTGTTACATTGAAAAAAAAGATAGGGTAGGTAGGCAGGTGAAATCTTTTTTTTTTTGTTTTACTTTTTATTGCCAATTTAGTAGGGTAGGTAGGGATTTATTTATTTTTTGTCCGACAATAAAACTTCTCGTGATATAGAGCAAGTTCACACTCTTTAATATCACCTACTTTGTGACATATTTTGTATAACCTTAATAAATGGTGCTGAAACTGGTGCCGGACAATTCCTGCCTCGTCTTGTGTTCTATATCACTGTATATTACACAAGTTCTTTATCACTATGTATATTACATTACATTGAAATGTCAAAGGTCAAATATAAATCAAACAAATCGAAGCGCCGTTTTATAAAACATCCTTTAATAACTTAAATTTTTGTGAATTCTGTAAATATTTTATTGCCAAGAAAGGTGTGCAAGGATATGCATTTGAACTTAAAAAACTACTATTCCATTTTACAATAATGTGTGATTATGTCAAAGATTCAAAGTTATGAAAGGCTGTTTAATAAGTTGGGGTCCACATCTGTTAAAATTATAAGTTATTGGTGATATTATATATTATAAGTTATTGGTGTTATTATAGTACTAGCTCTCTTATTTTCTGCTTCTTCGGGGTCAGACTGCACCTATTGTGCATCTATAAACGTCCGTATGTAAAAAAAAAAAAAGGGCACCCGAAGACGTCAAATAAATGAGACTACCTCAGACAGTGCATCCCCAACACACAGGCCGTTTCGTAGACTGCGATGACATAAATGAAAATATACTTCTTTGCGCCATTTGTGTATTGAACAGAACATACATAAATTTTGAACATACATAAATTAATAAAGTCCGTTACTCGACAGCACAAAAATAGTATGTCAACACAAAATATAACAATGCGTAATGTCCGTTAAGTTTTGACTGAACGATAACCCAGGTTAAAATACGCGCTGTTTATGTACATTTCGCCGATTTATAAATATTTAAATTATCCTCATTAAAATTAAATTTCTATGTTCTTTAAAACGTGCGTAAAACAAAATTAACAAACAACAAACACAAATAAAAAACAACGTCAGCAAACACAAATAAAGTCAATTTTATTTTTGCCGATTTTTATATTTTTCACATGTTTGACCGCTAGCACTTGTTTTATTTCAGTTCGGTCTAATTAACCGGTAATCAATCAGAAGCCGGTAGCAATCAATTAACCAATTAATCCAATGAGGTCATAATAGTCTCCACCCGCAAAAAGCATCATAAACTTCAAAGATAATCGTTAAAATTATTAACACAATAGCAGCAATTAGATTACACAATGACACCATTTATAGACAGTCTATTTCCGCACACAAGCTGTGACAGCAGCCAGCGAATTTGATTGGTCGAGAGGCATTCAAGGTCGTCAGCCAAGGTGTCAATCACTGTTATGCAGTGCGTGCTCATTTATATTGTGATGTTTGGGCTATCGAAAATAGGTACGTGTGTATTGGATTGATGCTTGGAAGCAAATACACGCGCGTCATAAAAACGCACAGGTGGTAAATTAGCTGCGTCAGAATTGGGTCAGATTGAATTTCTATGCGTCAAAACGCGTGTGTACGCGTCTATTGAGAACCCTGATATCTATCAACTCAATCAGGCGCCTGCCTGGCAGGGAGACGGTATATTATGGAATCCATTACGGGCGGGGGTCGGCTTGAATTTTTTTTTGGAATGCAATAAAAACCATAGGGTCGGCGGGAATTTCTAGGGTAGGTCGGGTAACCGGAAACACAACTATTCTTTTATTTGGCCTAGGGTAACTCGTCCTTAAGTCGGACTTGCCCCTGACTCGGACAGTTATTGATGGTTGAATATCTTTCTCACCTGGAAACAGTCAATAAATGTTACTATGAAAGGGAGGAAATCCAATGATTTCTTTCATTCATAACAACAAGAATTACCCCCAATCTATTGATTTCTCCATTTACCTTTATAGTCCGACTCAAGGGCAATTACATGTTCGACTTCGGGGCATGTCTAAATATATCTGCCCTGAAGACGAACACTAAAGTCAGGAGCCAATATCCGAACATTTTACGCAAGAAGACATCTAAAATATGTTATTTATGTAAGGAAATTTATATACATACATGAAGAAAAATAAGGACAAATTCTTTATTTGAGCTTATGGCAACATCAAAGCAATTTTATGACCCACTACTGAAGTTGCAAAAAATGTCCGACTCAAGGGCGAATTTTGGTGATATGTTTTTTCCTTATTATTTTTTTTTTATTTGTTTTGGGATTTGACGTAACTCAGCAGGAAGATTGGTATGATGTCTAGTTGTGCATGTGTTTTCCGGTTCATGGATTTTTGACAGAGTTAGGGCCCCTTGACATTTTTATTTTTACTTTAAATTTCTTGTCGGCGCTATTCAAGGCCAAAAAAATAATTACCTGTTATTCCGGTGGCCCGACAGACCCTATTTGTAAGGGGCTAAAACTTTTTATGAAAAAAAAATACAATTGTTCTGAACAATGATTTATCACAATATACAGGGCTCATTCTAGGCAAGGAATTTAGGGAGAAGTCACTTCTCCCTCAAGTGATTTTAGGGAGAAGTGGAGAGAATTTAGGGAGACTTCACGCGACGTGTATACGTAGACAACGGTTGAATAGTCATCACCATGTATATCGCAGTGCAGTGAATACAGTGTAATGCACACTAATTCTTTTTACTCTATAATATGAGCTTGAAATATTGATGCAAATTTCTATGATAATGGATTAATTACTATGCTGTACCTTTTTAAAAAAAAAAAAAATTTTTTTTTTAAAATTTTCGGCGACTTGAGTTTGCTTTGATGTGCTGCCAAGGCGAAGTCAAGAGATCGCGGGCGCGTTCTTCGCCCGAATCGCCCTGTAGATTGAGCCCTGATATATCGAGGTAAACTGACATCACAGAGAAAGTTTGTTGGATCATCAACTTGTATTGGGTTTATGAGATAAATACAGTAGAATCTCACAATATCTTGCTCCAAAAAAAAAGCGAAAAAAGCAACAACAAAAAGAAAACGCTTACCCAGTTTTTTTAGAGCATGCAATAGGAAACGCACCTTTTTTTTTTGGCCTAAACACTTCATTGGATTTCGACGAAATTTGGCAGGAAGCATCGGTAAAATGTCTAGTTGTGCAAATCACTGCGTATCATTATCAATGAAATCTTGGACAAGTGCGAAAACTAGCTAGATCTTGTTACTAACGACAGAGTTATGGCCCTTGATTTAATGAAAAATGCTCCCCATCTTCATAGAAGAAAGGGGGGCGTCCGTGGCCGAGTGGTTAGAGTCTCTGACTTGCAATCACTTGCCCCTCACCGCTGTAGGTTCGATCCCTCAGGGGCCTAGGAATCTTTATGTGAGGAAGCTATCCAGCTGGCTTGCGGAACGTCGGTGGTTCTACCCAGGTGCCCGCCCGTGCACCAAAATTGCCCGGAGGGGCACCTGGGGTCTTCCTCCACCAGTGGAAGCTGGAAAGTCGCCATATGACCTTAGCTGTTGGTGCGACTATAAAATCCAATTCAATTCATAGAAGAAAGTGGGACAAATTAAAAAATACCCATGCCAGACTAGACACAACAAACGTATTGCCCATGATTACCAGGTGAGCGATTTATGGCCATCCTGGTCCTCTTGTTTTAATAGTGTTATTACATTTTAGGCACAGCCACAGACGTGGTTGTTTGTGGTACTTGTTTCTGATTTTCAGTAGTAATATGAGCAGTTCTGAAAATATGCACATAACTGTCATTGAAAATTCCATTTTGGTTCCAATGACATTTTGGTGATAATAAAACATACCTTAATTTTGAAAACCAATTGAAATAAATATTTTAAAGCCAAAATGCTTTTTTGATTGGCAATTCCCATATATATAAAACTCCTTGTTGCAGGGACAGCAGAACATTTAAGAAATCTAAAATAACATTTAGCCTGAATAGTTTACTATACAACTTAATTTACATTTGTCCGACACATTAAAGCATTTTTGGATAATATTTTTTTGTATCTGTTTCACTGATACAACTTATTTAGTTTAAAGGTGAATTTTGTCTGTAAAGTCCTAAAAACCTTAAAGGCTTTGGTTGAAACAAGCGCCCCAAACAATAAGTCTGTGTCAGTGATGTAGGTTGTAATAGCAGAGGTGGATACATGATTTGCTGAGGTTATGGTGGGGTGCCCGTGGGAGGGGTCAACTTTTAAACAACAAATGATACATGTGAATTTTATAGCATTTCAGATTTTAGGAGGCCTGAAATCGCCTCTGGATAATAATATATTAAGATAATTACTTATAAGTTTAAATCAGTTTCTAGGTCAGTAATGACATAGCGCACTTGAGCGTGAACTGAAGTTGTGTCATCCATGTTTCATTTAAGTGATCTCCATTTTCCTTTTCCTTTTTTTTCAATATATTTGTTATAATACAGCTTTTTAGCTCTACTGGCCAAAGGCCAGCAGAGCTTATGGGATGGCGAGTTGTCTGTCATCCGTCCGTTAACTTTTGCCTCGTTAACACGATAGGGCCTTCATTTTTCATCCAATCTTTTTCAAACTTTGCCCGATTATTAATACCAATTGAATCTCGGACAAGTTCGATAACCAGCCAGTTCAGACCAGTAACACCAGAGCTATGGCCCTTGATTTAGTTAAAATTGCTATATTTTGCCTTGTTAACGCGATAGGGCCTTTCCTTTCATCCACACTTTACCAGATTGTTGATATCAATGAAAGCTCGGACGAGTTTGAAAACCACTCAGATCGGACCATTTACACTGGAGTTATGGCAGTGCTCGAAAAGTAGGATAGCCAGACACCCTTTGCAGGGATTATCAATACAAAGCCTAGTTGTACAAATTGTCACTGTGTTCCGGTTGAATGATTTGGCGGAGTTTTAACGGTTTTAGTACATAAACTTTGTCAGGTTTAAATACACAAACTTTGTTGGACTAGTTCTCCTGAACCCCTGGCAGGATTTCAACGAAACCTTTTAGGGATGATCAGTACCAGGTCTAGTTGTGCAAATCGTCTCTCTGTTCCGGTTGAATGATTTTTGAGTTAAGACCCTTTACATGTTTTAATACAATCTTTGTTTGGAATACTTCGCCTGAACCGTGGTCAGATTTCAATGAAACTTGGCGAGAAAGATAAATATCAAGCCTAGTTGTGCACATCATTTCCTTGTTCCGGTAGAATGCTTTTTGGCGGAGTTATTAGCCTTTAAAGGTTTTAATACACAAAATTTGTCCCGTCTAGTTCTCCTGATCCTCTGGCCGGATTTAAACGAATCTTAGTCGGGATGATGAGTACCAAGTTAGTTGCGCATATCATCGCCGTGTTCCTGTTGAATGGATTTTGGCAGAGTTATTACACTTTAAAGGTTTTATTACACTAACTTTATTCACCTGAACCTTTGGCCAGATTTAAGCGAAACAAGGGATGATCAGTACCAAGCATTGTTGCACATGTCATCGCCATGTTCCGGTTGAATGATTTTTGACAGTGTTTTGGCTCCTTATACACAAAGTTTAGCCAGTAGAGCGTCCACAGGCCCTCTTAGGCCTCTTGTTTATATTTATAATGTTTATATTTATAATATAGCTTTTTATATTTATAATCTAGTTATCATGCTTGATGCTATTGTTGGAACATGGTGGGAATTGGGACTCGTCAACAGAGCGTCTAAACCAATCACCTGCCCATATAGCTGCCTATGGGGGGCAAAGTCACTGCCTTAAATGGCTTCTTCATTGTGGTGCTCTGATGAACCGGCAGGTAATTGGCTCTTCCGGAAGTGCCACCAGAATGTATTCATGGAGAAATATTATATGCAAATGTTCTTATTCTAACAATCCTACTTCTGCAAATGACACAATTCATTATTTATACTCATAAGGCCTTTAAAAAATGTTGGTTAGGGTAACCCGACCCTACCTATTTTTTCTGGTGCAACCTAGCATTTTTTTCCAATTTTCCAGAAATATATAAAAAAAACAAGGGTGAAAAATGCTATATTTCTATATAAAAGAATTGAATAAAATCAGAAAAAAAATCCTACCTACACTATCAATTTTTTTCTGGCATGTCGCCCTAACCACATTATTTTTTTTTAGGCCTAGTCATATATAAAATGTGAATCTGCCATGAGAAGGAAAAAATAAAGCATGTAAAACTGATCTAATGTTATTTTTTTTATGTAAGCAGGAGGATTGTTGGAAATGGATTTCTTTGCATATATCTATATTTCTTCAGCTGATTCCATTCATAACATGACTGTTTTATATATTGTAGTTGGCTTGTTTGAGACGCTTGATTAACACATTGGAGTGTGCGGGTGTAAATGGGTGTGATCTGGTATCATCCAGATTTTCTCAGAGCCCAGTACATCTCTGTGCATACGCTGGCCACCCACAGTGTTTATATTGGCTCATGCAGTCACGGTGTAATATAAACGCACAGGTAAATCACATCGTGTATTGTGGGCAAAACTGTATTTACACTTGGTAGTTTTGTTTCAGATAAACATTGCACTACATGAAACTGATACCGTTACATGTATTTGAGAGGTTTAATAATTATTGCTTATATTATACAAGTGAAACAAGTATATGGTAATTGTGTAGACTGATTAATAAGTATGTGCTCAAAAAAAAAGCAACTGATGTAAGTCCTGTAAACGGGAATGAATGGTACAGTGCTTTGGGGGGTATAGAAACACTTGGGTTAAACGTCTCATTTTAAAATGAAAGGAAAATGTTTATTTAATTTCTGATTTAGATTTACCTTTTTAGTTGTATGATAGCAAAATTTCTAAAATTATTGTCCTGAAGCTGTGATTTTTTAATAGGCGTTTTTGCACCAATATTTACATTATTTCATTTTATCCTTAAAAGTGCCAAAATTCAACAAGTTACCTTAACTGATGAATGCATTTTGACTTTTGTCCCTAACATTTGTTAAAACAGCAAATATTTATTTCTGAGTTTATTGTGACAGTATGAATTTTTCATTTCAAAAACACACTTCATTCAGGTAGTATAGAATCATTTTTTCTGAGAGGTGTTGTACGTAGTGATATATTTTACATGGAAAAATGTCCCAAATAATTTCAGCGTTGAATAAATGTATGCTTACATGATATATCTTCAAGCCTGGAAAGTTTTAAAATAATCTAAAATATATGAGCTGAGAAAATTGATTTTAAACAGGAACTGATTCTTTACTACCAATGATTCTATACACCCCAAAGCACTGTATCGCTATAATTTTGTATGATGCTTCATCACATTTCTAAATTGCATCGCACTTTATGGCTGACAATACATTTTCAAACAATGCCTGCTTTCACCAAAATAATGTTATCCCACCATACTGCCTCTATAAATGACCATAAATAGATATATAAAAAAATTGAATGATAACTGATTATATTTTATAATATCTGTACGCTGCCTCGGTATAATTTTGGGAAGAGAGCAGAAATTTTAAAGTATTAACTGAATGGTATATATCAAATAAAATCATGTCAGTTTTATTAAAAATTGTGTTAGGGAAATACGCTTAAATGGAAATCGCATGTAGAAATAAGAAAATCTGTTGAAGGCATGCCCCGGATCTCCCTAGAAAGGTAGTTGCCTCGGTTAAATTTCAGTGCTGGCTACGTCTCTGATAAGAATAGTGGCTTTTGTTCTTTAACACTAGAATGACCGGTTAATATGGCCGTCGCATGTACTGGAGTGGAATCTTGCATCCAATATCTACCCTGGATCAACTCAAAATATCCAACCTCTATAAAATGCTTGTAAGCTGTAAAACCTTGAACTTGTCTGAGTGAGACTACAATAAAAGTTAATGTTTAGGAAAAAGAAACTTCTATTGAAAAGCTTGAAATAATTTTTTTTTTTATAAAAAGCATAAAAGCTTTTGATGAAGGCTTATAGAAAGTTTGTTTATTTTAGTTAAGTATGGTGTTGTGTGTGATTTCTTGATACCGGTACTTGAATTTTGTCTGATCTAAAAGGATATGTTTTTCAGGACTACATGGGAGAGACGCCAACCCACAAGGCAGCACGGACAGGAAGTATGGAATGTGTCAGTCTGCTTGTGTCTCAGGGGGCGAATCTCAAGTAAGATGCTCTACTCATGACTCAGGGGGCGAATCACAGATCGAATAAACTGTTCGAGTGTTGTGATTGATAATGGTCCGCCGTACTCATTGAATTATAAATTTAGATACCTTCAATATAGTAAAAGTGCTACGAGTGCCCATATGATTGCATGTTCGATTCTTAATCCAGATATGACGGGTTCAAGTCCCGCTGGCACCACTGCGTTACTTCAGTGCGTCCTTAGACGTGACACTTTTCCTAGCCTCATATGTCTGACGAGGACCTAAACAGGTTAGTCCTGTGTGTCGGTGTCGATCCTCCAAGCATATTTAGAAACAATAGTAATATGCCTATATATAGATGTACTTTCCCTCTCTCTGAGGTAGTTCAGTCAAAAGAACATATACAATTTTTGATGAGCCGTTAAACAGGTACAATGACGAGTGTATTACAAATAAATATATATGGTACACGTATATTGTGATGCAAATCACCCAGTGCGCTGCTTACAGGTAGTTCCTGGGATTTATTTAAGACATGTCGAGTGTGTGCACACTGCATCAGAATGAGGCTCTTTATTATTGGCTGGTTCTCTTTTATTGTCGTGCCCGTTTGCAGATATTGACTTAGTGATCACAATGTCGTCTGAGTGTATGTTTTTCATTTATTAATATCTTCTTCGTCCAAACTCCAACAGCATGTTCCTTCTATGGATCCGACATCATGTATGTACAATTTCGGGTCGCTATGACATACTTCGGACGAAATATCTAGGTCATGTCCGCTACGACATGCGCATTTTTGCTTCTTTCTTGAGAATTTCCACCAAACTCCACCAGAATATTCCTTATATGCATCTAACATCATGTGCAGAATTTCTGGTCGCTGTGACCTACTTTCAATGAAATATGTGTTGTGTCCAGTCTGAGCTACAACATGCATATATTGCTTCTTTAGGCCTAAAACAAATTGTGTGGTTCGGGTCACCCGACCCTACCTACGAATACCCACCGACCCTGACGTTTTTTTGGTCCATTTCGAAAAATAAAAAAAATAAAAATAAAAAAAAAAAAAAATAACAATATAAAGTCACAGGATTATAGTACATAATTCAGTGCATCTTCTTTGCGTTCATAAAAACAATCCTTAAAAAAAAAAAAAAAAAATCCGCCGACCTACCCTACTTACCAATTTTGAACATGTTACCCGAACCACACAATTATTTTTTTTAGGCCTTATTGCAATAGTATAATATGGATAGCCAGTCAGTTTTTAACTGAAAATAATCATAATTCATAGCCGATTTAAATTGTGTTTTAGATTGTAAACAATTCAAAGGGAAAGGAAATTTAAATTAATTCTTTTATAAATTATATACTAGCATACATCAATACTTCAATATTTCAGCATGAGAAACTACAGTGGGTGTACCCCCAGTCAGGTTGCCATGACAGCAGGGTATACCGATTGTGCCAATTATTTGGAGCGAGCCAATCAGATACAGTGCCAAGCTGCCGGTGTGTATGATGAAATGAGAACACCTGTCACCCATCCAAACTGTAATGGAACCAACCAAATGGTTAATCCTCTAAACACAGAAAGAGGGTCACCTGAGGGTCAGTCTACAGCTCATAATCAGTTCATTTCAACCAATACATATCATTCTAATCCCCATGTGATCACAAATGGTACAGTCCATGTCTCAAATGGAACTGTCCAGAACAATAACAACAACCAATCAGATGACTGTGATATGGAAATGGAAGATGGGGCTCACTGCGGGGAATCCTGGGCCAAGGCAAATGTGTGCAATGGTGCTGTTCATGAGGTGCCAAACGGGGATGTGCTGCTCTGTGATGGTGTGTCTAGAAATGTTGTTCCGCTGGCGGGGAAAAAGAGAGGTAGAGAGGAGTTGATCGAGGAGAGCTACAAAAGGGCCAGGAATGATGGTATAATAATTTTTGTCTTGGTCTTAAACAATCAATGAAGAATACTGTTAAAGATGTAATAGTCACAAGTCAGGGAAAACCACAAATATTCAGGCCTTTTTTGGGGTATTTTGGGAAAAGGACCACGGCAGAAAATGGGAAATATTTTTATCGACAAAGTACAGGATTTGGGAATTGTCAGAACAAAAGATTGCTGCAAAATACATTTTTTTTTTTTTAAAAATCTTTTGAGCTTTTTATAATAGCATCTTTTTTACGATAATATGTACTATTATGCACCAAGGCTGTTGTCTATTTACCTGCATTACACTCAGTACGAATATAGCGCACCAAGAACCATACATATTATTCTACGATAGTATGCATTCTACGATAGTATGCGAAATATCTGAATGTATAATATGTGCGCTATTCTCCTGCTGCTATTTTTGATAGGCGGACCCATCCGATTGAGGTTGAAAAAATTAATTGGGAATTTGAAATTCGGAAAAATTACCTATATTGGCATTGGTGGCCCAGAAAAGGGCTGAATATATATTTTTTTCTCCCAAATCTACCTTTTCCTTTCTAAGTGTATGCAGTTGCAGTATTGCTACTGACAGTTACTGTTTCTGATAAAATATCCTGACATAAGTCATATATGATAAAAAAAAAAATTTGTTTACCTAAATGCCATTTATATTAAGGCCAAAAAAAAATTGTTCTGTTTCCGGTAACCCGACCGACCCAATTTTTTTGCTGCCGACCGTTATGTTTTTATTGCTATCGGCGATTTGTTTTTTGATGATGATAATGATCGCGAAGATTCAGCAGCGTTTTATCAGTCCCGTCGCTTAGAGACAAATGTTTTATATATATGGCTGAAAGTAGCCCAAGCTGTTTGACAGCAATGACCATTGAAAAATGCAAACACAACCTCGGAAAAAGAGATTAAAACCATATTGCACCTGAAATTAATCGGAAGACGTTTTTTATTTACTCCATCTAGCACCTGCTGCTAGATCTTGTAGCTATTTCAGCCGTGCGCAGTGCCTAATATCGGTCGCAGTATTAAGTATAGGTCTATTTGAAGTTTGATTTTCGGGAGAAATTCAACCACGAGATCTTGAAAAAACTAGATAAATCACATGATAAAAGTTTTAATTTACCTATTATAAAAACATTGATTCAAAATCGATTGAATAATAGTGTATAAAGGTGTTTGACCTCGACCTACTTCAGCGGAATATACAAAAGAATGTCAGCCATTTTTGCAATCAACATTATCATGTCTGTTTTTTCCAAAGTGCATTTCTCCTAGGAAATAAGCTTGATTCTTAAAATATTACGCATGTTCGGAAAGTTCAAAGGTTAAATATTATTCCGATATCAAAATAAATAATGGATGTTCCAATTTCGGAAGATACTATTGGATGAAAATATGATGTCTTTGGAAGAAAAGAAAAAAAAGCTTACCTATCTACTGACCCAAATTTTTTTAAAGGATGTTACCGGAAACAGAACTATTTTTTTGTGTGGCCTAAACAATGTTTGAAAACACACTGTAATCACAGTCCTCGATAAACGCTTTAGAGCAATTCATAACTTAATTCATAAAAATGATGATCAGCTTTGTTGTGACTATCATATCTTTAAGGGTACAAAAGAAAGTTCACCTAGGGTAAGTGCTTCTTAAAGAGTCTCACAAAAATGCTTAATACAGGTATAATGCATTTATTAACAGACTATCTGCATCTATCCTGAGCAGTTTTAGTTGCCTAAAAGAAGCACTTATACGTTTTGAAAATGTGTCGTAAGACTTTATCCCTATAAATCACCAGTTTTGAGAAAGCCTGCTCATTTGTGCTGTGAATGACAGACCAGTTACAGCGGACGGACTTTCACAAGCAAACTAAATGTTTAAAATACATGTAAAGTGTGCATTTCTCTTTTTTATTTTCTGACTAAAACATATTACAATGTGGGAAAAAATAAAACTAATCTGGTCAAAAGGATTTGCATTTTATTTTGCTTTTGAAAGACCGTCTTACTTCATGTTAGGGGTTTATTCCCAAATTATTATGTTACATATTGTCAAAATAATGAAACCTGACACGCAATTTCTGACACTTTCGAGTATATACCCTCCAGCTATGATACAACCTGGAGTTGCTGTGATGACAGGTACGTCCAGACATTGTGCTTGATAGGTTATAAACAGTGAGGCAGGAAGTTGGTGTAAATGCTTGATAGGTTATAAACAGTGAGGCAGGAAGTTGGTGTAAATGTTTGATAGGTTATAAACAGTGAGGCAGGAAGTTGGTGTAAATGCTTGATAGGTTATAAACAGTGAGGTAGGAAGTTGGTGTAAATGCTTGATAGGTTATAAACAGTGAGGCACTAAGTTTGTGTACATGCTTGATAGGTTATAAACAGTGAGGCAGGAAGTTGGTGTACATGCTTGATGGGTTATAAACAGTGAGGCAGGAAGTTGGTGTACATGCTTGATAGGTTATAAACAGTGAGGCATGAAGTTGGTGTAAATGCTTGATAGGTTATAAACAGTGAGGCATGAAGTTGGTGTACATGCTTGATAGGTTATAAACAGTGAGGCATGAAGTTGGTGTACATGCTTGATAGGTTATAAACAGTGAGGCATGGAGTTGGTGTAAATGCTTGATAGGTTATAAACAGTGAGGCAGGAAGTTGGTGTAAATGCTTGATATGTTATAAACAGTGAGGCAGGAAGTTGGTGTAAATGCTTGATAGGTTATAAACAGTGAGGCAGGAAGTTGGTGTACATGTTTGATAGGTTATAAACAGTGAGGCAGGAAGTTGGTGTACATGTTTGATAGGTTATAAACAGTGAGGCAGGAAGTTTGTGTACATGTTTGATAGGTTATAAACAGTGAGGCAGGAAGTTGGTGTACATGTTTGATAGGTTATAAACAGTGAGGCAGGAAGTTGGTGTACATGTTTGATAGGTTATAAACAGTGAGGCAGGAAGTTGGTGTACATGTTTGATAGGTTATAAACAGTGAGGCAGGAAGTTGGTGTACATGCTTGATAGGTTATAAACAGTGAGGCAGGAAGTTGGTGTACATGTTTGATAGGTTATAAACAGTGAGGCAGGAAGTTGGTGTAAATGCTTGATATGTTATAAACAGTGAGGCAGGAAGTTGGTGTAAATGCTTGATATGTTATAAACAGTGAGGCAGGAAGTTGGTGTACATGTTTGATAGGTTATAAACAGTGAGGCAGGAAGTTGGTGTACATGTTTGATAGGCTATAAACAGTGAGGCAGGAAGTTGGTGTACATGTTTGATAGGTTATAAACAGTGAGGCAGGAAGTTGGTGTACATGTTTGATAGGTTATAAACAGTGAGAAGTTTGTGTACATGCTTGATAGGTTATAAACAGTGAGGCAGGAAGTTTGTGTACATGCTTGATAGGTTATAGACAGTGAGGCAGGAAGTTTGTGTACATGTTTGATAGGTTATAAACAGTGAGGCAGGAAGTTTGTGTACATGCTTGATAGGTTATAAACAGTGAGGCAGGAAGTTGGTGTACATGTTTGATAGGTTATAAACAGTGAGGCAGGAAGTTTGTGTACATGCTTGATAGGTTATAAACAGTGAGGCAGGAAGTTGGTGTAAATGTTTGATAGGTTATAAACAGTGAGGCAGGAAGTTGGCGTACATGTTTGATAGGTTATAAACAGTGAGGCAGGAAGTTTGTGTACATGCTTGATAGGTTATAAACAGTGAGGCAGGAAGTTGGTGTACAAGTTTTGTAGGTTATAAACAGTGAATTGAATTGAATGTTGTTTAACGGCTCATTAACACAGTAAAGGTTATTTAGAGCCGCCCCAGAGAGAGGGGAAGGATACATAGGAATCCGGGAACCTGCCCTACTCTTATTATCGAATAGATTCCTATGGTTCTTTAACTTGATCGGAGGATAGACCGATACACGGGACCGCCCGGTTTACGTCCCCATCAGACGGACGAGGCTAAGGGAAAGTGTCTTGCCCAAGAACACACCGACGGAACTCAGATGCACCACGGAGGATTGAACCCGGGGCTTCCGGTTAAACAGTGTTTGATAGGTTATAAACAATGAGGCAGGAAGTTTGTGTACATGCTTGATAGGTTATAAACAGTGAGGCAGGAAGTTGGTGTACATGCTTGATAGGTTATAAACAGTGAGGCAGGAAGTTGTTGTACATGTTTGATAGGTTATAAACAGTGAGGCAGGAAGTTTGTGTACATGCTTGATAGGTTATAAACAGTGAGGCAGGAAGTTGGTGTACATGTTTGATAGGTTATAAACAGTTGGGCAGGAAGTTGGTGTACATGTTTGATAGGTTATAAACAGTTGGGCAGGAAGTTGGTGAACATGATTGATAGGTTATAGACAGTGAGGCAGGAAATTGGTGTACATGTTTGATAGGTTATAAACAGTGAGGCAGGCCATTTGTGTACATGATTGTTTGTGTACATGATTGATAGGTTATAGATAGTGAGGCAGGAAGTTGGTGTACATGATTGATGGGTTATAAACAGTGAGGCAGGACATTGGTGTACATGTTTGATAGATTATAAACAGTGAGGCAGGAAATTGGTGTACATGTTTGATATGTTATAAACAGTGGGGCATTAAATTAATGTACATGTTTGATAGATTATAAACAGTGGGACAGGAAGTTGGTGTACATGCATGATTGATAGGTTACAAACAGTGAGGCAGGAAATTGGTGTAAATGTTTGATAGATTATAAACAGTGAGACATGAAGTTGGTGTACATGTTTGATATGTTATAAACAGTGGGGCATTAGATTAGTGTACATGTTAGATAGGTTATAAACAGTGAGGCAGGATGTACATGTTTGATAGGTTGTAAACAGTGTGGCAGGAAGTTTGTGTACATGTTTGATAGGTTATAAACAGTGTGGCAGGAAGTTGTTGTACATGTTTGATAGGTTGTAAACAGTGAGGCAGGATGTACATGTTTGATAGGTTGTAAACAGTGTGGCAGGAAGTTTGTGTACATGTTTGATAGGTTATAAACAGTGAGGCAGGAAGTTGGTGTCCAGTTTGAGAGGTTATAAACAGTGAGACAGGAAGTTTTGTGTACATGTTTGATAGGTTATAATATTGAGGTAGGAAATCGGTTTTCGTGTTATTTTAGAATACAATTATCATCGGCCCTGATTCTGCCATCTTTATTTACATACAATGTTATTGCCACTCCTTTTTAAAATAATCACTAGAGTTGTATGACCCTTGGCATGAATCATCACTTTTATACCTAGTTGGTATTAAAAGAAACTCGTAGCTTCAATTTTGATCAGACCTAAGATGGCTGCCAGTTGCCACCATCTTTATTTCTTAATACTGAAAAACATGTCACTTTTCTAAAACATGCACACGGATGGGATAGTTATGAAACGTTACAGTATCATTTTACTTGATATCTAGCTACATGTAGTCGATCTCAGATGAAATTAACCCTTAGCCTGTTATGAATGTATAATGGACTGTGTTTCCTTTAAATTTAGACCGTTCCATTTAGGTTACAAAGGGGTGTTTTGGAGAAATGACTGATGAGCAACTATACATTGTATACCCTGATCAGCCTGTGAGTTACTCTCAGGCTGATCTGGGTTTGCAATGGATGCAAAGGCTATTTATATTTGCAGAATCATTATGGCTAAAAAGCGATAAAAACGTTCTTAGCAAAGAAGAAGTGCATCTCAAAGAAGCCAATGCTACAGTTTGAAAAGTGTGTCGTAGATTTGGATCATCTAAATTTCATCACTCAGCATGACATGTTATTGTGCCCATCCAAAATGCTTTCTGCTCTGTCACCCAAGATGCTATTGCATATGCATTTCTGAAGTAGAGCATAGTTCTTAACTCTTGTTTAAATAATAATTGCCACTGAACACACACCCCCATTAATCCTTAACCCGCTAAGCACGACTATAATAGCCTTTGTGTCCATTGTAAACCCAGGTCAGCCTGGGAGTAAACCCCCAAAACACCCCTGCGAGTAAACCCCCAAAACACCCCTTTTCACATAAATGGAATGGTCTTAATTCAAAGAAAGAACAGTCCATTATATATATGTAGTGAGTTGAGGGATGAACAACTAATTTACTATCATATCCATTCCTACAATTCACAATGTGCTTGAAAGCTTATCTGGAGCACTGCACTTTTCACAAAAATCTTTTCATATGAACTTTTTTTTCACCCCAGTTTAACTTGACGTTGCTTTGTTTACCAACTTTTAACAGATTTTCTGAACATTATCTGTTTACAACCAATCAAGCACAGGTACCAGGAAAATTACAAATTATTTCCTTGGTTATCTTATCTATTTATAACCTAACAAGCACAAGTACTGGTTAAGCAGAGAAAAAAACAGCCAGGTCAGGTTGACACCACAATAAACGTATATTGTATTCCTCCGAAAGATTGTGGAAGGGATGTATAGTGTTAAGCTTGTTTGTCAGTATGTTGTATAGTGTCTCCTGCACAGCATGACTGGGCACATAGGAGTCACTTTGTCAGTCATCATTATGCAAGTCAGATTTTAACGTTAATCTCTTGTGTTGTTTATCCAAAACCTGGGATTGCCACATTTGAGTTTTACAAAAAAAAACACATTAATTGGACTAGAGGCTATCTTGAATAGAATTTAATAAAACCACCAAACGTACTCTAGTTCCAAAAAATGACTTCTTTTGGTCTGTCCATATATAGGTTACCATGCCTTAACCTTGACCTTCATAAAGGATTTATTCTGGCCAGAAGCAAACCAAGATTACCATGCCTTACCTCGGCCTTCATAAAGGACTCATTCTGGTCAGCAGCAAACAAGGCTACCATGCCTTACATTGACCTTCATAAAGGACAAAGGTTACCATGTCTGGCCCTGACCTTCATAAAGGACAATGGTTGCCATGCCTGACCAGGCTTTCCTTGACCTTCATAAAGGACAACGGTTACCATGCCTGGTCTTGACCTTCATGAAATACTTACTGTGGTCAGCAGCAAACAAAGGTTACCATGCCTGACCTTGACCTTCATAAAGGACTCATTCTGGTCAGCAGCAAACAAAGGTTACCATGCCTGACCTTGACCTTCATGAAAGACTCATTCTGGTCAGCAGCAAACAAAGGTTACCATTACTGACCTTGACCTTCATAATGGACTCATTCTGGTCAGCAGAAACAAAGGTTACCATGCCTGGCCTTGACCTTCATAAAAGGCTTATTCTGGTCAGCAGCAAAGAAAGATTACCATGCCTTACCTCTGCCTTCATTAAGGACTTATTCTGATCAGCAGAAAACAAAGGTTACCATGCCTTACATTGACCTTCATAAAGGACAATGGTTGCCATGTGTGACCCTGACCTTCGTAAAGGACAAAGGTTGCCATGCCTGGCCAGGCTGGCTTTGACCTTCATAAAGGATAAATCATAAAGGACTCATTCTGGTCAGCAGCAAACAAAAGGTTACCATGCATTACCTTGACCTTCATAAAATACTGACTGTGGTCAGCAGCAAACAAAGGTTACCATGCCTGACCTTGATCTTCATAAAGGACTTACTCTGATCAGCAGAAAACAAAGGTTACCATGCCTTACATTGACCTTCATCAAGGACAAAGGTTACCATGTCTGGCTCTGACCTTCGTAAAGGACAAAGGTTGACATGCCTGGCCAGGCTGGCTTTGACCTTCATAAAGGACAAAGGTTACCATGCATGGTCTTGACCTTCATGAAATACTTACTGTGGTCAGCAGCAAACATGGGTTACCATGCCTGAGATTGACCTTCATAAAGGACTCATTCTGGTCAGCAGCAAAAAAAGGTTGCCATTCCTGACCTTGACCTTCATAATGGACTCATTCTGGTCAGCAGAAACAAAGGTTACCATGCCTGGCCTTGACCTTCATAAAAGGCTTATTCTGGTCAGCAGCAAACAAAGATTACCATGCCTTACCTCGGCCTTCATTAAAGACTTATTCTGATCAGCAGAAAACAAAGGTTACCATGCCTTACATTGACCTTCATAAAGGACAATGGTTACCATGTGTGACCCTGACCTTCGTAAAGGACAAAGGTTGCCATGCCTGGCCAGGCTGGCTTTGACCTTCATAAAGGATAAATCATAAAGGACTCATTCTGGTCAGCAGCAAACAAAAGGTTACCATGCATTACCTTGACCTTCATAAAATACTGACTGTGGTCAGCAGCAAACAAAGGTTACCATGCCTGACCTTGATCTTCATAAAATACTTATTTTGGTCAGCAGCAAACAAAGATTACCATGCCTTACCTAGGCCTTCATAAAGGACTTACTCTGATCAGCAGAAAACAAAGGTTACCATGCCTTACATTGACCTTCATCAAGGACAAAGGTTACCATGTCTGGCTCTGACCCTCGTAAAGGACAAAGATTGACATGCCTGGCCAGGCTGGCTTTGACCTTCATAAAGGACAAAGGTTACCATGCATGGTCTTGACATTCATGAAATACTTACTGTGGTCAGAAGCAAACATGGGTTACCTTGCCTGAGATTGACCTTCATAAAGGACTCATTCTGGTCACCAGCAAACAAAGGTTACCATGCATTACCTTGACCTTCATAAAATACTTACTGTGGTCAGCAGCAAACAAAGGTTACCATGCCTGACCTTGACCTTCATAAAAGACATTCTGGTCAACAGCAAACAAAGAATACCATACCTTACCTCGGCCTTCATAAAGGACTTATTCTGGTCAGCAGAAAACAAAGGTTACCATGCCTTACATAAACCTTCATAAAGGACAAAGGTTACCATGTCTGGCCCTGACCTTCTTAAAGGACAAAGGTTGCCATGCCTGGCCAGGCTGGCTTTGACCTTCATAAAGGACAAAGGTTACCATGCATGGTCTTGACCTTCATGAAATACTTACTGTGGTCAGCAGCAAACAAAGGTTACCATGCATTACCTTGACCTTCATAAAATACTTACTTTGGTCAGCAGCAAACAAAGTTTACCATGCATTACCTTGACCTTCATAAAGGACTAATTCTGGTCAGCAGCAAACAAAGGTTACCATGCCTGACCTTGACCTTCATAAAGGACTCATTCTGGTCAGCAGCAAAAAAAGGTTGCCATTCCTGACCTTGACCTTCATAAAGGACTCGTTCTGGTCAGCAGAAACAAAGGTTACCATGCCTGGCCTTGACCTTCATAAAAGGCTTATTCTGATCAGCAGCAAAGATTACCATGCCTTACCTCGGCCTTCATAAAGGACAAAAGTTAGCATGTCTGGCCCTGACCTTCGTAAAGGACAAAGGTTGCCATGCCTGGCCAGGCTGACTTTGACCTTCATAAAGGTTAAAGGACTCATTCTGGTCAGCAGCAAACAAAGGTTACCATGCATTACCTTGACCTTCATAACATACTTACTGTGGTCAGCAGCAAACAAAGGTTACCATGCCTGACCTTGACCTTCATAAAGGACTCATTTTGGTCAGCAGCAAACAAAGGTTACCATGCCTTACCTTGACCTTGATAAAATACTTACTGTGGTCAGCAGCAAACAAAGGTTACCATGCAATACCTTGACCTTCATAAAGGACTAATTCTGGTCAGCAGCAAACAAAGGTTACCATGCCTGACCTTGACCTTCATAAAGGACTCATTCTGGTCAGCAGCAAACAAAGGTTGCCATTCCTGACCTTCATAAAGGACTCGTTCTGGTCAGCAGAAACAAAGGTTACCATGCCTGGCCTTGACCTTCATAAAAGGCTTATTCTGATCAGCAGCAAAGATTACCATGCCTTACCTCGGCCTTCGTAAAGGACTTATTCTGATCAGTAGCAAACAAAGGTTACCATGCCTTACATTGACCTTCATAAAGGACAAAGGTTAGCATGTCTGGCCCTGACCTTCGTAAAGGACAAAGGTTGCCATGCCTGGCCAGGCTGACTTTGACCTTCATAAAGGTTAAAGGACTCATTCTGGTCAGCAGCAAACAAAGGTTACCATGCATTACCTTGACCTTCATAACATACTTACTGTGGTCAGCAGCAAACAAAGGTTACCATGCCTGACCTTGACCTTCATAAAGGACTCATTCTGGTCAGCAGCAAACAAAGGTTACCATGCATTACCTTGACCTTCATAAAATACTTACTGTGGTCAGCAGCAAACAAAGGTTACCATGCATTACCTTGACCTTCATAAAGGACTAATTCTGGTCAGCAGCAAACAAAGGTTACCATACCTGATCTTGACCTTCATAAAGGACTCATTCTGGTCAGCAGCAAACAAAGGTTGTCATTCCTGACCTTGACCTTCATAAAGGACTCGTTCTGGTCAGCAGCAAACAAAGGTTGCCATTCCTGACCTTGACCTTCATAAAGGACTCGTTCTGGTCAGCAGCAAAGATTACCATGTCTTACCTCGGCCTTCATAAGGGACTTATTCTGATCAGTAGCAAACAAAGTTTACCATACCTTACATTGACCTTCATAAAGGACAAAGGTTAGCATGTCTGGGCCTGACCTTCGTAAAGGACAAAGGTTGCCATACCTGGCCAGGCTGACTTTGACCTTCATAAAGGTTAAAGGACTCATTCTGGTCAGCAGCAAACAAAGGTTACCATGCATTACCTTGACCTTCATAACATACTTACTGTGGTCAGCAGCAAACAAAGGTTACCATGCCTGACCTTGATCTTCATAAAAGACTTATTCTGGTCAACAGCAAACAAAGATTATCATCCCTTACCTCAGCCTTCATAAAGGACTTATTCTGATCAGCAGAAAACAAAGGTTACCATGCCTTACATTGACCTTCATAAAGGACAAAGGTTACCATGTGTGGCCCTGACCTTCGTAAAGGACAAAGGTTGCCATGCCTGGCCAGGCTGTCTTTGACCTTCATAAAGGTTAAAGGACTCATTCTGGTCAGCAGCAAACAAAGGTTACCATGCATTACCTTGACCTTCATAAAATACTTACTGTGGTCAGCAGCAAACAAAGGTTACCATGCCTGATCTTGATCTTCATAAAAGACTTTTTTTGTTCAACAGCAAACAAAGATTACCATGCCTTACATTGACCTTCATAAAGGACAAAGGTTACCATGTCTGGCTCTGACCTTCGTAAAGGACAAAGGTTGCCATGCCTGGCCAGGCTGGCTTTGACCTTCATAAAGGACAATGGTTACCATGCATATCCTTGACCTTCATAAAAGGCTTATTCTGGTCAGATAGCCAAGATTACCATGCCTTACCTCGGCCTTCATATAGGACTTATTCTTCATGAAATACTTACTGTGGTCAGCAAACAAAGGTTACCATGCCTGAGATTGACCTTCTTAAAGGACTAATTATGGTCAGCAGCAAACAAAGGTTACCATGCCTGACCTTGACCTTCATAAAGGACTAATTATGGTCAGCAGCAAACAAAGGTTACCATGCCAGACCTCGATTATCATGAAGGTCTTATTCTGTTCAGTGGCAAAAAAAGATTTCCATGCCTTACCTTGACCTTCATTAACCTTTAATGGTTACCATGCCTGACCTTGACCTTCATAAAAGACTTATTCTGGTCAACAGCAAACAAAGATTACCATACCTTACCACGGCCTTCATAAAGGACTAATTATGGTCAGCAGCAAACAAAGGTTACCATGCCTGACCTTGACCTTCATAAAGGACTAATTATGGTCAGCAGCAAACAAAGGTTACCATGCCTGATCTCGATTATCATGAAGGTCTTATTCTGTTCAGTGGCAAAAAAAGATTTCCATGCCATACCTTGACCTTCATTAACCTTTAATGACCAAAAGTAGGTCACTATGACTGATGACTGACCTTTACCTACTTTTTGGACTTATTCTATTTAAAAATTCTGTTTAACTCAATTTCTAAGATTATTTGACGCAAGTCTTCAAACAAAAAAACACTAATTTCATAATGACTGAAGAAAACACATCATTTATTCAATAAACTCGGTACCAGACATAGGTCATCATGCCTGATCCCGACCTATTTATTCAAACTTTCTGCATAGAAACACTGATTGGTACTTTACACTTCAGTATCAAACAAAGATCACCATCACTGACCTTGACCTACTTAATGGACTTACTCTGTCAACAGTTATGTAAATCTCAATTTCTAATCCACTGTTAAGCTCAATTTCTAATCCACTGTTAAGCTCAATTTCTAATCCACTGTTTGGCTCAGTTTCTAAGACTGTTAAGCTCAATTTCAAATCCACTGTTTAGCTCAGTTTCTAAGACTATTAAGCTCAATTTCAAATCCACTGTTAAGTTCAGTTTCTAATAGACTGTTAAGCTCAATTTCTAAGACTATTTAGCTCAATTTCAAATCCACTGTTTGCCTCAGTTTCTAAAACTGTTAAGCTCAATTTCAAATCCACTGTTTAGCTCAATTTCTAAGACTATTAAGCTCAATTTCAAATCCACTGTTAAGTTCAGTTTCTAATAGACTGTTATGCTCACTTTCTAAGACACTTTTAAGCTCAATTTCTAATCCACTGTTTGGCTCAATTTCTAAGGCACTGTTAAGCTCACTTTCTAAGACACTGTTAAGCTCAATTTCTAATCCAATGTTAAGCTCAGTTTCTAAGACATTGTTTAGCTCAATTTCTAAGACTATTAAGCTCAATTTCAAATCCACTTTTAAGTTCAGTTTCCAATAGACTTAAGTTCAATTTCTAATCCACTGTTAAGCTCAATTTCTAATCCACTGTTTGGCTCAATTTCTACAACACTGTAAAGCTCAATTTCTAAGACACTGTTTAGCTAACTTTCTAATCCACTGTTAAGCTCAGTGTCTAAGACATTGTTTAGCTCAATTTCTAAGACTATTAACCTCAATTTCAAATCCACTGTTAAGTTCAGTTTCTAATAGACTGTTAAGCTCAATTTCTAATCCACTGTTAATCTCATTTTCTAAGACACTGTTAAGCTCAATTTATAATCCACTGTTAAGCTCAATTTCTAAGCTCAATTTCTAATCCACTGTTTAAGCTCAATTTCTAAGACACTGTTAAGCTCAGTTTCTAAGAGTATGTTAAGCTCAATTTCTAATCCACTGTTAAGCTCAATTCCTAAGACACCATTATGCTCAATTTCTAAGACACTGTAAAGCCCAGTTTCTAAGACACTGTTAAGCTAACTTTCTAATCCACTGTTAAGCTCAATTTCTAAGACATTGTTTAGCTCAATTTCTAAGACTGTTAAGCTCAATTTCAAATCCACTGTTAAGTTCAGTTTCTAATAGACTGTTAAGCTCAATTTTTAATCCACTGTTAATCTCATTTTCTAAAACACTGTTAAGCTCAATTTCTAATCCACTGTTTGGCTCAGTTTCTAAGACTGTTAAGCTCAATTTCAAATCCACTGTTTAGCTCAATTTCTAAGACTATTAAGCTCAATTTCAAATCCACTGTTAAGTTCAGTTTCTAATAGACTGTTAAGCTCTATTTCTAAGACACTGTTAAGCTCAATTTCTAAGACACTGTTAAGCTCAATTTCTAATCAACTGTTAAGCTCAATTTCTAAGCTCAATTTCTAATCCACTGTTAAGCTCAATTTCTAAGACACTGTTAAGCTCAGTTTCTAAGAGTATGTTAAGCTCAATTTCTAATCCACTGTTAAGCTCAATTCCTAAGACACCATTACGCTCAATTTCTAAGACACTGTAAATTCCAGTTGCTAAGACACTGTTAAGCTAACTTTCTAATCCACTGTTAAGCTCAATTTCTAAGACATTGTTTAGCTCAATTTCTAAGACATTGTTTAGCTCAATTTCTAAGACTATTAAGATCAATTTCAAATCCACTGTTAAGTTCAGTTTCTAATAGACTGTTAAGCTCAATTTTTAATCCACTGTTGATCTCGTTTTCTAAGACACTGTTAAGCTCAATTTCTAATCCACTGTTAAGCTAAATTTCTAATCCACTGTTAAGCTCAGTTTCTAATCCACTGTTAAGCTCAATTCCTAAGACACGGTTACACTCAATTTCTAAGACACTGTAAAGCTCAGTTTCTAAGACACTGTTAAGCTAACTTTCTAATCCATTGTTAAGCTCAATTTCTAAGACATTTTTTAGCTCAATTTCTAACACTATTAAGCTCAATTTCAAGTCCACTGTTAAGTTCAGTTTCTAATAGACTGTTAAGCTCAATTTTTTATCCACTGTTAATCTCATTTTCTAAGACACTGTTAAGCTCAATTTATAATCCACTGTTAAGCTAAATTTCTAAGCTCAATTTCTAATCCACTGTTAAGCTCAATTTCTAAGACACGGTTAAGCTCAGTTTCTAAGAGTCTGTTAAGCTCAATTTCTAATACACTCAAGCTCAATTTCTAATCCACTGTTAAGCTCAGTTCTTAAGACACGGTTATGCTCAATTTCTAAGACACTTTGACGGTCTTCAAACCTTGATGTTTCTATAGATAGAAGTATAGTTTATACCAAAATGGGTCACTATGACTGACTATGACTGACTTTCATGACTTTAATGAACAAAGTGTTTCCTTTTCTATTTATTCAATTAGCTCTGTTTCTAAGACATTTTAAGACACAAGAGTTCTCAAACTTTTTACATGAAGAAGCATATTTATAGCAATAGTAAACATCCATACCATATGGTTATCTTGATTGACTGTATGTGCTCAAATTTGCATAATACTGGGATCCTAGCTGCGAAAGAGGTACAGTTTTATGTAAATTAGATTCTCTCTTTCTAAAGAGCTGGCACATGTGTTCAGATGAATTCCCAACTGAATTTTAATTGTTTTTTTTGTAACTTGGCCAATTTCTTGCTATAATCTGGAGGCAGCCATGTCCTGTGGATGCTTTATATAGCTCAATCTGAGTCAGCTTGATTCACTGTTATATAATACAGCAATTCTTTCTTACTTACAATTTTTTCCGTGAACATAGATTATAAAAAGAGTTGAAGCTCATATAGACTTTTCTATGTTTAATGAAAAGGACATAGCAAAAATGTTGGTTGTTTGACAAAGGTCAGTACTTTGCAAGATACTACATCACTATTAAAGTTGTAGGTGATAGGGAATTGCTTGTATTATGGTACACCTTTTAACTCTTTCAATGAAGTCTGATGCTATTTCAAATATCAGAAAGACTTTCTATGAAACACTGTCAAATTTCGTATGAAGTGTTTGATTGTACATGTAACTAAATGCATTTCTAACAGGAGTTGCGTTAAAGGTAGAGGATGACACGTCTGTAAATAATAATATCCTGAGTAGTTACTTCGCAGTGCTAGCAATCTCAACACAGCCTTTAAATTACGACGTTCAAACGTGACGCCACCTACAGAGTTGTCAAGGGCACTAACTCTGGTCCGTTTGTGGCAGGTTAGTGGAGGATGCGTTCTATAAAGCCTTTACAACGAAATGTCGGACTGGCTTGATGATCTGTTTGTAGTGTTTCACAGGTTTTGATTTGTACATAATTATATAATTTCACTTTAATAAGATATCTGGAGAAGACCATTTATTGTACATAAACACTAACATATGAGTTACAACAGTGTTCATATGCGTTAAGATGCCCAAGTCTGCTATCCAAATCCCAAAGACACAGTTTGAGGCGGCTTTACACTTTTCGGCGACTTTACTTGGGGAGTTAATATTTTAAAACAGCTTGAGGGGTATGGACACTATTTGTAGAGTGTCATATTAGAGTGAGGTCAATAACTAGGGGTGACCGTGTGAAAACTAGAGTGAGGTCAAATCTTGAAAACACAGTTGGACTAAACTAGGTGTCATAATCCTGATGACACAGTTTAAGGGGTTTTGACACTACTTGGCGACTATACTGGGGTTATCAGAGTTTTAGGGAATTTGACATTACTTAGTGACTTTACTGGGGATGTCAGAATCATGAAGACACTGATAAAGGGGGTTTGACACTACTTGGAGAACATTAAACAAGGAATGTTCAAACTACAGTTTACTACTTGAAAACACAGTTAGTAATAATACTAGGGGAGGTCAACATCGTAAAGACACAGTTTAATGAGGTTTGACACTACTTGGAGACTATACTAGCGGGTGTCAGAATCCTGAAGACACAGTTTAACGGGGTTTGACAATATTTGGAGACTACTGGTGTGTGTCAAAATCCTGAAGACAGAGTTTAACAGGGGTTGACACTACTTGGGGACTATACTGGGGTGTCAGAATCCTGAAGACACAGTTTGACGGGGGTTTGACACTACTTGGAGACTATACTAGTGGGTGTAAGAATCCCGAAGACACAGTTTAACTGGATTTGACACTACTTGGAGACTATACTAGCGGGTGTCAGAATCCTGAAGACACAGTTTGACGGGGGTTTGACACTACTTGGAGACTATACTTGTGGGTGTTAGAATCCTGAAGACACAGTTTAACTGGATTTGACACTACTTGGAGACTATACTTGTGGGTGTTAGAATCCCGAAGACACAGTTACACTGGATTTGACACTACTTGGAGACTATACTTGTGGGTGTTAGAATCCCGAAGACACAGTTTAACTGGATTTGACACTACTTGGAGACTATACTAATGGGTGTTAGAATCCTGAAGACACAGTTTAACTGGATTTGACACTACTTGGAGACTATACTTGTGGGTGTTAGAATCCCGAAGACACAGTTTAACTGGATTTGACACTACTTGGAGACTATACTAATGGGTGTTAGAATCCCGAAGACACAGTTTAACTGGATTTGACACTACTTGGAGACTATACTTGTGGGTGTTAGAATCCTGAAGACACAGTTTAACTGGATTTGACACTACTTGGAGACTATACTTGTGGGTGTTAGAATCCTGATGACACAGTTTAACTGGATTTGACACTACTTGGAGACTATACTAGTGGGTGTTAGAATCCTGAAGACACAGTTTAACTGGATTTGACACTACTTGGAGACTATACTTGTGGGTGTTAGAATCCTGAAGACACAGTTTAACTGGATTTGACAAATTGACACTACTTGGAGACTATACTTGTGAGTGTCAGAATCTTCAGGACACAGTTTAACGGGGTTTGACACTACTTGGAGACTATACTTGTGGGTGTTAGAATCCTGAAGACACAGTTTAACTGGATTTGATGCTACTTGGAGACTATACTTGTGGGTGTTAGAATCCTGAAGACACAGTTTAACTGGATTTGACACTACTTGGAGACTATACTTGTGGGTGTTAGAATCCTGAAGACACAGTTTAACTGGATTTGATGCTACTTGGAGACTATACTTGTGGGTGTTAGAATCCTGATGACACAGTTTAACTGGATTTGACACTACTTGGAGACTATACTAGTGGGTGTTAGAATCCTGAAGACACAGTTTAACGGGATTTGACACTACTTGGAGACTATACTGGGGTGTCAGAATCTTGAGAACACAGTTTAACGGGTTTGACACAACTTGGAGACTACTGGGGTGTTAGAATCTTGAGGACACTGTTTAAAGGGGTTTGACACTACTTGGAGACTATACTTGAGGGTGTCAGAATCCTGAGGACAGTTTAACTGGATTTGACACTACTTGGAGACTATACTTGTGGGTGTCAGAATCCTGAGGACAGTTTAACGGGATTTAACACTACTTGGAGACTATACTGGGGTGTCAGAATCTTGAGGACACAGTTTAACGGGGTTTGACACAACTTGGAGACTATACTGGGGTGTCAGAATCTTGAACACAGTTTAACGGGTTTGACACAACTTGGAGACTATACTGGGGTGTTAGAATCTTGAGGACACTGTTTAAAGGGGTTTGACACTACTTGGAGACTATACTTGAGGGTGTCAGAATCCTGAGGACAGTTTAACTGGATTTGACACTACTTGGAGACTATACTTGTGGGTGTCAGAATCCTGAGGACAGTTTAACGGGATTTGACACTACTTGGAGACTATACTGGGGTGTCAGAATCTTGAGGACACAGTTTAACGGGGTTTGACACAACTTGGAGACTATACTGGGGTGTTAGAATCTTGAGGACACAGTTTAAAAGGGTTTGACTCTACCTGGAGACTATACTTGTGGGTGTCAGAATCCTGAGGACAGTTTAACGGGGTTTGAAACTACTTGGAGACTATACTTGTGGGTGTCAGAATTAGGAAGACTGAGTTTAATGGGGTTTGACACTACTTGGAGACTATACTGGGGTGTCAGAATCTTGAGAACACAGTTTAACGGGTTTGACACAACTTGGAGACTATACTGGGGTGTTAGAATCTTGAGGACACTGTTTAAAGGGGTTTGACACTACTTGGAGACTATACTTGAGGGTGTCAGAATCCTGAGGACAGTTTAACTGGATTTGACACTACTTGGAGACTATACTTGTGGGTGTCAGAATCCTGAGGACAGTTTAACGGGATTTGACACTACTTGGAGACTATACTTGAGGGTGTCAGAATCCTGAGGACAGTTTAACTGGATTTGACACTACTTGGAGACTATACTTGTGGGTGTCAGAATCCTGAGGACAGTTTAACGGGATTTGACACTACTTGGAGACTATACTGGGGTGTCAGAATCTTGAGGACACAGTTTAACGGGGTTTGACACAACTTGGAGACTATACTGGGGTGTCAGAATCTTGAGAACACAGTTTAACGGGTTTGACACAACTTGGAGACTATACTGGGGTGTTAGAATCTTGAGGACACTGTTTAAAGGGGTTTGACACTACTTGGAGACTATACTTGAGGGTGTCAGAATCCTGAGGACAGTTTAACGGGATTTGACACTACTTGGAGACTATACTGGGGTGTCAGAATCTTGAGGACACAGTTTAACGGGGTTTGACACAACTTGGAGACTATACTGGGGTGTTAGAATCTTGAGGACACAGTTTAAAAGGGTTTGACTCTACCTGGAGACTATACTTGTGGGTGTCAGAATCCTGAGGACAGTTTAACGGGGTTTGAAACTACTTGGAGACTATACTTGTGGGTGTCAGAATCTTGAGGACACAGTTTAACGGGGTTTGACACTACTTGGCGACTATACTGGGGTTATCAGAGTTTTAGGGAATTTGACATTACTTAGTGACTTTACTGGGGATGTCAGAATCATGAAGACACTGATAAAGGGGGTTTGACACTACTTGGAGAACATTAAACAAGGAATGTTCAAACTACAGTTTACTACTTGAAAACACAGTTAGTAATAATACTAGGGGAGGTCAACATCGTAAAGACACAGTTTAATGAGGTTTGACACTACTTGGAGACTATACTAGCGGGTGTCAGAATCCTGAAGACACAGTTTAACGGGGTTTGACAATATTTGGAGACTACTGGTGTGTGTCAAAATCCTGAAGACAGAGTTTAACAGGGGTTGACACTACTTGGGGACTATAATGGGGTGTCAGAATCCTGAAGACACAGTTTGACGGGGGTTTGACACTACTTGGAGACTATACTAGTGGGTGTAAGAATCCCGAAGACACAGTTTAACTGGATTTGACACTACTTGGAGACTATACTAGCGGGTGTCAGAATCCTGAAGACACAGTTTGACGGGGGTTTGACACTACTTGGAGACTATACTTGTGGGTGTTAGAATCCTGAAGACACAGTTTAACTGGATTTGACACTACTTGGAGACTATACTTGTGGGTGTTAGAATCCCGAAGACACAGTTACACTGGATTTGACACTACTTGGAGACTATACTAATGGGTGTTAGAATCCTGAAGACACAGTTTAACTGGATTTGACACTACTTGGAGACTATACTTGTGGGTGTTAGAATCCCGAAGACACAGTTTAACTGGATTTGACACTACTTGGAGACTATACTAATGGGTGTTAGAATCCCGAAGACACAGTTTAACTGGATTTGACACTACTTGGAGACTATACTTGTGGGTGTTAGAATCCTGAAGACACAGTTTAACTGGATTTGACACTACTTGGAGACTATACTTGTGGGTGTTAGAATCCTGATGACACAGTTTAACGGGGTTTGACACAACTTGGAGACTATACTGGGGTGTCAGAATCTTGAGAACACAGTTTAACGGGTTTGACACAACTTGGAGACTATACTGGGGTGTTAGAATCTTGAGGACACTGTTTAAAGGGGTTTGACACTACTTGGAGACTATACTTGAGGGTGTCAGAATCCTGAGGACAGTTTAACGGGATTTGACACTACTTGGAGACTATACTGGGGTGTCAGAATCTTGAGGACACAGTTTAACTGGATTTGATGCTACTTGGAGACTATACTTGTGGGTGTTAGAATCCTGAAGACACAGTTTAACTGGATTTGACACTACTTGGAGACTATACTTGTGGGTGTTAGAATCCTGAAGACACAGTTTAACTGGATTTGATGCTACTTGGAGACTATACTTGTGGGTGTTAGAATCCTGATGACACAGTTTAACTGGATTTGACACTACTTGGAGACTATACTAGTGGGTGTTAGAATCCTGAAGACACAGTTTAACGGGATTTGACACTACTTGGAGACTATACTGGGGTGTCAGAATCTTGAGAACACAGTTTAACGGGTTTGACACAACTTGGAGACTATACTGGGGTGTTAGAATCTTGAGGACACTGTTTAAAGGGGTTTGACACTACTTGGAGACTATACTTGAGGGTGTCAGAATCCTGAGGACAGTTTAACTGGATTTGACACTACTTGGAGACTATACTTGTGGGTGTCAGAATCCTGAGGACAGTTTAACGGGATTTAACACTACTTGGAGACTATACTGGGGTGTCAGAATCTTGAGGACACAGTTTAACGGGGTTTGACACAACTTGGAGACTATACTGGGGTGTCAGAATCTTGAACACAGTTTAACGGGTTTGACACAACTTGGAGACTATACTGGGGTGTTAGAATCTTGAGGACACTGTTTAAAGGGGTTTGACACTACTTGGAGACTATACTTGAGGGTGTCAGAATCCTGAGGACAGTTTAACTGGATTTGACACTACTTGGAGACTATACTTGTGGGTGTCAGAATCCTGAGGACAGTTTAACGGGATTTGACACTACTTGGAGACTATACTGGGGTGTCAGAATCTTGAGGACACAGTTTAACGGGGTTTGACACAACTTGGAGACTATACTGGGGTGTTAGAATCTTGAGGACACAGTTTAAAAGGGTTTGACTCTACCTGGAGACTATACTTGTGGGTGTCAGAATCCTGAGGACAGTTTAACGGGGTTTGAAACTACTTGGAGACTATACTTGTGGGTGTCAGAATTAGGAAGACTGAGTTTAATGGGGTTTGACACTACTTGGAGACTATACTGGGGTGTCAGAATCTTGAGAACACAGTTTAACGGGTTTGACACAACTTGGAGACTATACTGGGGTGTTAGAATCTTGAGGACACTGTTTAAAGGGGTTTGACACTACTTGGAGACTATACTTGAGGGTGTCAGAATCCTGAGGACAGTTTAACTGGATTTGACACTACTTGGAGACTATACTTGTGGGTGTCAGAATCCTGAGGACAGTTTAACGGGATTTGACACTACTTGGAGACTATACTGGGGTGTCAGAATCTTGAGGACACAGTTTAACGGGGTTTGACACAACTTGGAGACTATACTGGGGTGTCAGAATCTTGAGAACACAGTTTAACGGGTTTGACACAACTTGGAGACTATACTGGGGTGTTAGAATCTTGAGGACACTGTTTAAAGGGGTTTGACATTACTTGGAGACTATACTTGAGGGTGTCAGAATCCTGAGGACAGTTTAACGGGATTTGACACTACTTGGAGACTATACTGGGGTGTCAGAATCTTGAGGACACAGTTTAACGGGGTTTGACACAACTTGGAGACTATACTGGGGTGTTAGAATCTTGAGGACACAGTTTAACGGGGTTTGACACAACTTGGAGACTATACTGGGGTGTTAGAATCTTGAGGACACAGTTTAAAAGGGTTTGACTCTACCTGGAGACTATACTTGTGGGTGTCAGAATCCTGAGGACAGTTTAACGGGGTTTGAAACTACTTGGAGACTATACTTGTGGGTGTCAGAATTAGGAAGACTGAGTTTAATGGGGTTTGACACTACTTGGAGACTATACTGGGGTGTCAGAATCTTGAGAACACAGTTTAACGGGTTTGACACAACTTGGAGACTATACTGGGGTGTTAGAATCTTGAGGACACTGTTTAAAGGGGTTTGACACTACTTGGAGACTATACTTGAGGGTGTCAGAATCCTGAGGACAGTTTAACTGGATTTGACACTACTTGGAGACTATACTTGTGGGTGTCAGAATCCTGAGGACAGTTTAACGGGATTTGACACTACTTGGAGACTATACTTGAGGGTGTCAGAATCCTGAGGACAGTTTAACTGGATTTGACACTACTTGGAGACTATACTTGTGGGTGTCAGAATCCTGAGGACAGTTTAACGGGATTTGACACTACTTGGAGACTATACTGGGGTGTCAGAATCTTGAGGACACAGTTTAACGGGGTTTGACACAACTTGGAGACTATACTGGGGTGTCAGAATCTTGAGAACACAGTTTAACGGGTTTGACACAACTTGGAGACTATACTGGGGTGTTAGAATCTTGAGGACACTGTTTAAAGGGGTTTGACACTACTTGGAGACTATACTTGAGGGTGTCAGAATCCTGAGGACAGTTTAACGGGATTTGACACTACTTGGAGACTATACTGGGGTGTCAGAATCTTGAGGACACAGTTTAACTGGATTTGATGCTACTTGGAGACTATACTTGTGGGTGTTAGAATCCTGAAGACACAGTTTAACTGGATTTGACACTACTTGGAGACTATACTTGTGGGTGTTAGAATCCTGAAGACACAGTTTAACTGGATTTGATGCTACTTGGAGACTATACTTGTGGGTGTTAGAATCCTGATGACACAGTTTAACTGGATTTGACACTACTTGGAGACTATACTAGTGGGTGTTAGAATCCTGAAGACACAGTTTAACGGGATTTGACACTACTTGGAGACTATACTGGGGTGTCAGAATCTTGAGAACACAGTTTAACGGGTTTGACACAACTTGGAGACTATACTGGGGTGTTAGAATCTTGAGGACACTGTTTAAAGGGGTTTGACACTACTTGGAGACTATACTTGAGGGTGTCAGAATCCTGAGGACAGTTTAACTGGATTTGACACTACTTGGAGACTATACTTGTGGGTGTCAGAATCCTGAGGACAGTTTAACGGGATTTAACACTACTTGGAGACTATACTGGGGTGTCAGAATCTTGAGGACACAGTTTAACGGGGTTTGACACAACTTGGAGACTATACTGGGGTGTCAGAATCTTGAACACAGTTTAACGGGTTTGACACAACTTGGAGACTATACTGGGGTGTTAGAATCTTGAGGACACTGTTTAAAGGGGTTTGACACTACTTGGAGACTATACTTGAGGGTGTCAGAATCCTGAGGACAGTTTAACTGGATTTGACACTACTTGGAGACTATACTTGTGGGTGTCAGAATCCTGAGGACAGTTTAACGGGATTTGACACTACTTGGAGACTATACTGGGGTGTCAGAATCTTGAGGACACAGTTTAACGGGGTTTGACACAACTTGGAGACTATACTGGGGTGTTAGAATCTTGAGGACACAGTTTAAAAGGGTTTGACTCTACCTGGAGACTATACTTGTGGGTGTCAGAATCCTGAGGACAGTTTAACGGGGTTTGAAACTACTTGGAGACTATACTTGTGGGTGTCAGAATTAGGAAGACTGAGTTTAATGGGGTTTGACACTACTTGGAGACTATACTGGGGTGTCAGAATCTTGAGAACACAGTTTAACGGGTTTGACACAACTTGGAGACTATACTGGGGTGTTAGAATCTTGAGGACACTGTTTAAAGGGGTTTGACACTACTTGGAGACTATACTTGAGGGTGTCAGAATCCTGAGGACAGTTTAACTGGATTTGACACTACTTGGAGACTATACTTGTGGGTGTCAGAATCCTGAGGACAGTTTAACGGGATTTGACACTACTTGGAGACTATACTGGGGTGTCAGAATCTTGAGGACACAGTTTAACGGGGTTTGACACAACTTGGAGACTATACTGGGGTGTCAGAATCTTGAGAACACAGTTTAACGGGTTTGACACAACTTGGAGACTATACTGGGGTGTTAGAATCTTGAGGACACTGTTTAAAGGGGTTTGACATTACTTGGAGACTATACTTGAGGGTGTCAGAATCCTGAGGACAGTTTAACGGGATTTGACACTACTTGGAGACTATACTGGGGTGTCAGAATCTTGAGGACACAGTTTAACGGGGTTTGACACAACTTGGAGACTATACTGGGGTGTTAGAATCTTGAGGACACAGTTTAACGGGGTTTGACACAACTTGGAGACTATACTGGGGTGTTAGAATCTTGAGGACACAGTTTAAAAGGGTTTGACTCTACCTGGAGACTATACTTGTGGGTGTCAGAATCCTGAGGACAGTTTAACGGGGTTTGAAACTACTTGGAGACTATACTTGTGGGTGTCAGAATTAGGAAGACTGAGTTTAATGGGGTTTGACACTACTTGGAGACTATACTGGGGTGTCAGAATCTTGAGAACACAGTTTAACGGGTTTGACACAACTTGGAGACTATACTGGGGTGTTAGAATCTTGAGGACACTGTTTAAAGGGGTTTGACACTACTTGGAGACTATACTTGAGGGTGTCAGAATCCTGAGGACAGTTTAACTGGATTTGACACTACTTGGAGACTATACTTGTGGGTGTCAGAATCCTGAGGACAGTTTAACGGGATTTGACACTACTTGGAGACTATACTTGAGGGTGTCAGAATCCTGAGGACAGTTTAACTGGATTTGACACTACTTGGAGACTATACTTGTGGGTGTCAGAATCCTGAGGACAGTTTAACGGGATTTGACACTACTTGGAGACTATACTGGGGTGTCAGAATCTTGAGGACACAGTTTAACGGGGTTTGACACAACTTGGAGACTATACTGGGGTGTCAGAATCTTGAGAACACAGTTTAACGGGTTTGACACAACTTGGAGACTATACTGGGGTGTTAGAATCTTGAGGACACTGTTTAAAGGGGTTTGACACTACTTGGAGACTATACTTGAGGGTGTCAGAATCCTGAGGACAGTTTAACGGGATTTGACACTACTTGGAGACTATACTGGGGTGTCAGAATCTTGAGGACACAGTTTAACTGGATTTGATGCTACTTGGAGACTATACTTGTGGGTGTCAAAGTCATAAAGACGCAGTTTAAGGGGTTTTGACACTATTTGGAGACTATACTTGGGATGTCAGAATCCTGAGAACACTAAGGGGGTTGGACACTAATTGGAGACTACTGAGGTTATCAGAGTTTGAGGGTGTTTGACACTACTTGATGACTTTATGGGGATGTCGGAATCCTAAAGACACAGTTGAAATTGTTTTTGACACTACTTGGAGACTTATTTCATGACTGGTGGTCACAGTTTGAGGGATGGGTAGAGACTTTGACAGAATATGAAGCTGATTAGAAACATATTTATGCTGTTGTACAGTGATGTCTTTTAGATGTTTTGAGGCTGTTCTTGTGCCTTATTCCCCTTGCAACATTTATTTTAAAAGTAGGCTACCAATATTTACTATAACCTGCATTATTTTTTGTTAGCTCTACTAATTAAAGATTAGCAGAGCTTATGCGTTGGTGTGTTGTTTGGCGTCCTCCACCTGTATGTAAACATTTTTTTGATGGTTAGTACCCCCCTCCAAAGCTAGCCAGACTAAGAGGACGATCCCGATATTTCACAGATGCTTTCCTTTTGATGTCTAGTTTGTCCTAAATGTCTAGTATATCGTAGCTGAAAAACCGCTTTAGTAGGTCAGTGGATAAGGCACCGCATGGATTTGCTGCCTAATGGATGCATGTCTGATGGAAAACTTTATTTTTCTTCTCATCTCCAACTGCGGTTGCTGTCTTAATATAATTTGTGATAACGGGACGTAAAACCTTATTTCATTTCATTATGCTTCCCAAAATTTTCGGGGGAGCTTATAGTTGCCGTCATGTTCGCTTTCTTGCCCGCTCAACTCTTACGTTTTTCATCCGATTGTCACGACGTTCCAGTTAAATGATTTTTGGCGGAGTTAATGGACTTTTAATTTTTTAACTCCTCCTAGGTTTTTCATCCGATTGTTATAAAACTTCACAGGAAGTATCGGCATGATGTATAGTAGAGCATATTATCAGGACATTCTGGTTGAATGATTTTAGACGGAGTTACGGGACTTTGAAAATTTTAGAATCTAAAGCTTGTCAGCTTAACTCCTATGTTTTTCGATTTTTATGAAACTTCACAGGAAGTATCAGCATGATGTCTAGTAGCGCATATTGTCACGACGTTCCAGTTCAATGATTTTTTTTGGCGGAGGTCCTGGACTTTAAATTTTGAATCAAAAGCTTGTGCGCTCAACTCCTAGGTTTTTCATCCGATTGTTATAAAACTTCACAGGAAGTATTAGCATGATGTCTAGTAGCGCATATTATCAGGACATTTTGGTTGAATGATTTTAGACGGAGTTACGGGACTTTGAAATTTTTAGAATCTAAAGCTTTTCCGCTTAACTCCTCATACATTTTTTATCCGGTTTTCATGAAACTTCACAGGAAGTATCTAGTAGCGCATATTGTCAGGACGTTCTAGTTGGATGATTTTTGGCGGCGTTATGGGACTTCAAGTTTTTCAAATGTAACTCATTTCCGCTCAACTCCACCTGCATTTTTTTATCTGATTTTCATGAAACTTGGTAGGAAGAATCAGTATGATGTCTAGTAGCGCATATTGTCAGGACATTTTGGTTAAGAAAAAAAAAGAAACTGCCACATTTAAATTTTGGAAGTGTTGTCCCTACTCCTAGAGTTGCAAGAGGTATTGATAAATGATCTGCCTAACATGTAATTGGTCCAGAATGACACAAATGATGATCAGACTTCTAGGATGATAGCAGTATAGCCGTGTCTTTGTTTACATAGACTCTTATAATCATAAGAAATTATGAAAGACTTGAACTTGCTACTCTACCTAAACAATTGGTGTGCTCTTTATTGGAACATTGCTAATGATGGCCACCACATCTTAAATAAATTAGATTTACCCTAAATATATACTAAAATTAGCAATCGTTTATGATCACTTTTCCTCTAGAAGAACAGGAGATGTTGATAGAAGACCCCACCTCCCACCCCCCACCACCAACAAAACCTCAAAAAAATCCTTTCCTTTAGTCATGCAAGATCCATTTTAAAATAGCTTCTCAGTAGAGCGATTTCCATGTTTTCTTATTAACATGTTGATGCAGAAAACTGCAGTTTTTTTGGTTGTTTTTTTTGCATGATTTAAATAATCAAAAATTAATCAATACATTTCCTTACATATTAATCAAAGCTGTAACTCTAGTGTTTTTTTTCACTTATAAATGCATTACTAACGTACATGTACTCAGAAACACAAATGACTTCAAGCTCCAACATTGTATTTTGTCTCCGCTACATTTTGTATATATATAAAGCCTATTACGTTTTGTATATATATATGCCCAATTAATGGCCTGTTTCCTGCGAATATTTGTTCATTGCTTTTATTTTTATTTTAATGTCTGGAGTGGGTGATACAATTCTGTTCAAGGACATTATTATACCATGTTTTTTGATGCAGTTTAGTTTTATTTCATAATAATCGATTAAAATTATCAGCTTTTGTGTATTGCTGGAACAATAGAAGTCTGGAAGTCAACTTTTGGGTTTACTTTGGCTCTCTACTTTTTGTGTAGCCTTTTCGAAGAAAAATGCGATACATGGGGATCACTTTGTAGTCAGTCCGTCCATTGGTTTGTCAGTCCATCACGAAAACTTATTGTTGGCTATAACTTTTTCACTTCTTGATATTTCTTCATCAGACTTTCAATATATACTCATCATGACAACATCGACATGACCATACTAAAATATAAAGGTCAAGGTCACACTGAAAGTATATGGGTTAAATACTCTTTTGTTTTTCTTCACGAAAACTTAACGTTGGCTATAACTTTCTCAATTCTTTTTATTTCTTCATCAATCTTTCAATATATACTTGTCGTGACAACATCGTCATGGCCATACTAAAATATAAAGGTCAAGGGCACACTGAAGGTCATTGTATGGGTTAAATACTTACTTTTTTCTTCACGAAAACTTAGTCAGACCAGTTTGTTAAGGTCATTTATCTCTGTCTAAAAAACCTTATTATACTGACAAAGCGCTGACAGGCGACACACATGTTCCACGGAAAACACATCTAGTATTTATAAACAAAGGTATCGTATAAATATATAAAACACATTTAAATTCAGTTATACTGAAATATTTTGTCTTGTTTAACTGTATTCCGGAAAAATATAGCTTTTAATAGTGTAATAACTAACAAGTAATAGATAGAGAGAGTATGGTCTCATCAGGTTGGTTGACAGTACCCTATTTGTTTTGCAGTATGTCCATTTCATCTGGCTGCCATTCTCTAACTTCCTGTAACTGGTAGTTAGAGTACACCAGTCATTCTGAAAGGTGTTATTTTCAATTAATTGATTTACAACTGTGCAAATACAAAACGAAATGTCATCGACCATGCAACAATGCCCCAATTATCGCATTTTTATAGCGTTTTCCCTTGAAGAATGCTGTTCTCTAAATTATGGTAACAGAACACTTTTCAGTGCCTTTATTGATCACTGGTCGCACTTCTTCACGCAAGTGCACTATATTTGTAAAGCGTGACCCACCACCACCACCACCACCACCACCACCACCACACACTGCTTTTCCAGATAAAGGTTTAAAATCCCCTCCAAATTCATGAAAAGATTCTAGGCTGATTCTGCATAGTTTTATCTAGATGTAAATGGAGAGGGAGTCTGGAGTGTTCATTTCTGTAGGTGCCATATAACATTTTTTGTGTTATTGCACCATAAAATCCCAATTAAACACTATCTTTCAAAGTAAGTGAACATTTGGTGAAAGGGGTTCTAAGGGAACATGTTCATTTTGTACACAAAATGAAAGTTGGGGGGAAAATATTTAAAAAAAAAGTATAGGACACCCACTCTGTTGATACCAACTTGGGCATGGGTCATCAAAAAGAGTCATTATGTATGAAAAATCTCGACTTTGTCTTGATTTTCCTAAATAATGCCCTTTGTTGGTGCCCGTGCCCCGTTTCCAGTTGGTAATAACATCTTTCATCAAAGGTACTATTTTAAAGGGAATGTAATAAACAGCCAAACAATATTTATTGTTGAGAGGTCTGGAAAGAAAGAATGATCAAAATCGGAATATAAACAAAAAGGATATGATCATTTGAAGGTTCTGTTTAAATGGATATGGAAGTCGCCGCTTAGAGAGACATGACATCATAGTTCTAAATGACCATAATATATGCAATATTTATTGATTTATAGCAACACAAAACAAGACAGCAACAGTTTGAAAAATATGTATACTTAATAAATGATCATTAAAGGATTTTACATTCATTTGCAGTGATCTTCTTTAATTTAATTTGGAACTATGACATCACAGCTCTCAAAATGGCAGCTGCCATATCTGTTTCAGAACAATCTTCAAATGGTCATGTCTTTTTTGTTTATCATCCGAATTTGATAATTCTTTCACCTTTTTCCAAGCTTTGAAGAACTCACAATAATAGAGCTTGTTTGGCTGTGTTGCTACATTCCCTTTAACGGATTCTGTAGCTCAGTGGTTTAAAAGCGCTTCACTTCAGTGCTCGATACTTCTGTTCCACGTTAGTTTGCTTCCTGACTGAGGTATCATCTGATGGGAATTTTCATTCTTCATGTCATCTCCCACTGAGGTCGCTGGCCCAATACATGTTATCTCCTTCCAATTAATCACATATGATGACTGAAAGGTCAAGTTGCAAGTCTTTAATTACAAAAATATTGAAAGATGAATTATCCATACTTAGATGCCAAATATAGTTTTAAGAAACAGAATTCCACCACCCACTCCAGTAATGAGTATATTGTTGTATCAAGGCTGTTTATTATTGCAAACTCCTTTCTCCCACGAATGTTTATTATGCCCCCACCAATTTTATACTGTTTTGGTCTCGTTGCTTTTGTTTGGTGAGCAACTTCCATTCAGACAAATATTTGATTTTTTCCCGAATTTTGAAGCCAGACTATGCTTAATTAAACCCGTATGTATAAATTTAAAATTACTGCCAAGTTCTTTATATATCACCTAACTTTCCAATGGGTTTATTGAATTAATAGATTTTGAAGTCATGTTTCCTTAATTTGGTATGCAAACATTTTAACATGACAATGTGTTGACAAATGTAAACAATAACTGTTAAAGTCACTGACCCGCCAACTAACGGCAGAATTACACTAATAAATCTTTTTTATCTACTCTATCCAGGTTGAACCTGGTCATAAAACCTGTTGAATATTCGTGAAATGAATTATGAGTTAACAACTCTTAATTCAACACTCCAGTTTTGGGCTTAGGCCTGGCTGGTTAAAGTCCTTTATATTGTGTCTGTCGAGTCATGGTTCTCACTATATATAAGTTATATATGTCATCAGTAGATTTAGAAACAGTGTACATATTAATGATATGTTGTAAAAGTTGGCTGTTGTTGATGAGATACTTTAAGACTTTTCCTGATGAAATTGATTTTTAGCTCTACTGATCAGAGATCAGCAGAGCTTATGCCGTGATGCGGTGTCCGTCCTCTGTCTGTCCGTCGTAAACTTTTTTTTGTAGCGACTACTCCTCTGAAACTACTAAATGGATTTTCATGAAACTTTACAGAAATGTTGCCCATGAAGTCTAGTTGATCCTAGCAAAAATTCATGTTGATGTGAAAGACAAGATGGCCGCCAAATCTAAAAATAGATTTTTAAAAAACAAGTTTGTAGCGACTACTTCTTGAAAACTCTAAGTGATATTGATATGGGACTTTTTCTAAAATGTTCAGCATGACATGGTGTTGGTCCTTGTCGAAAAAAGTTTTGATTCGACGTTAAACATGGCTGCCAGCAGCCATCTTTGTTTACATACAGTTATTTAGTAAAAACTTGTAGCGACTACTCCTCCGAAACTACTCAACGGATTTTCATGAAACTTCACAGGAATATTGCTCTTGATGTCTAATTGATCCTAGCAAAATTTCAGGTCGGCCGAAAATTCAAGATGGCCGCCATGGCTAAAAATAAATTTTCAAAAAACAAGTTTGTAGCGACTACTTCTTGAAAACTCTTAAGTGATATTGATATGGGACTTTTTCTAAAATGATCAGCATGACTTGATGTTGGTCCTTGTCGAAAATCGTTTTGATTCGATGTTTAACATGGCTGTCAGCGGCCATCTTTGTTTACATAGAGTTATCTAGTAAAATCTTGTAGCGAATGTTCCTCTGTAACTACACGACGGATTTTTATGAAACTTCACAGGAATGTTGATCTTGATGTTTAATTGATCCTAGCAAAATTTCAGGAAATTCAAGATGGCTAAAAATAGATTTTCAAAAAACAAGTTTGTAGCGACTACTTCTTCAAAACTATAAGTGATAATGATATGGGACTTTTTCTTAAATGATCAGTATGACATGATGTTGATCCTTGTCAAAAATTATATTGATTTGACGTTAAACATGGCCGCCAGCGGCCATCTTTGTTTTCATAGAGTTATATAATGAAAACTTGTAGTGACTACTCTTCTGAAACTACTTAACGGATTTTCATGAAACTTCACAGGAATGCTCATCTAGCTATCAAAAACCTATCAGTAGAGCTTCAAGGTCATTGACCTCTTGTTATTATAAGACTACTTCCATAATCCCTGTGTGGTTCCAAGGGTAGAATAAAAACCACTGCAAATCCCAGTAGAGGCAGCCCCACCACCCACCACCATCCCCATGTTCATTCATTGAAGGTTATTAGGCCCATTCGCCATATTTTATCTAGATGTAAATGGAGGATGAACCTGGCATGTTCGTCCCTGTTTGGCGCCATATAACCTTTAATGTGTTGGTATAAAACCCCAATTCCCCCACCCCTCTTTCATATTCATTTTTTTATCATGCTCATTCAAGGTTTTTTTCATGACACATGCAAATGTGGAAACGTGGCTCCATCGTAAATGGAGTGTCTACAATAGAATTTGCAGCAACTCTGCAGTTCTGCAGTTCTGCAGGTCAGAAGGTTCTAGGCCTATTCTCCATATTTTATCTAGATGTAAATGGAGGATGAGCCTGGCGTGTTCATCCCTGTTTGGCGCCATATAACCTTTCTTGTGTTGGTATGCCATAAAAACCCTAATTCAATTCAACTACTTCCATAAGCCCCGTGTGGTTCCCAGGCAAGTATAGGGCCACTGCTTATAAAGGCAAAAGTGTAAAATCCGCACGAATTCTTGTTCATTGCGTCATTTTTGTCATATTCATTAATTTTCTTCATCATTATCCCTGTATTGTTTCAGTTGCTACTTGAGAGCTAGCAAAAGACAATGATCGTGGCTCCAGTGAAAAACGTTCACAATTTAATTTGCAGCAACTCTGCAGGTGAGAAGGTTCTAGGCCCGATAAAACCCTTCCATAAATTCTGTTAACTGTTTGATTTCACGTTTTAATAATAATAATAATAATAAAGGCTTTATTTAACAAAAGAACTCATTTGAAACTAGTCAAATCTTTCATGAGGTCCTCATATAAGCATAGTCTGGCTTTAACTGTTCATAAAGTATAAAAATCATGTCTTTTCATTGTGTATCTTGTCTGTATTTCCAATTTCAACTTGCATATATCATGTGTATTTTAATTTTAATTTTAGCAAATGTCATTTTCCCCCAGATTATTCATTTGAGTTGGGAAGCGGACACATCTTTAATCAGCTTCCCTTTGCTACGGAGGAGGACTCTGAAATGGAGCTTAACACAAACACTTGCCCGCAAGTCCTCGCAAATGGCTTCACAAAGATTGACAGTGCCGGCATGTGCTTATTGTCCGATAGCAGCAGAGATCACGATAAGCTTAGAGAGACGCATCATAATTGTCCGCCGCGAAGCTCGTCCTGCCTCAGATTTAAAGATCCGCCTAACAAGTGCATTAGCTTTATGTCACATTATATATAGGTCAGCCTTTGTTTTGGGGGCTTGTTTCTTCCAAAGATTGTTTCAGCCTTTGTTTTGGGGGGCTTGTTTCTGCCAAAGATTTTTTGGCGTTTTCAGACACAATTTAACTAGTATCTGAAGAAGTCATATATCAGTGAAAGAGGCATGTTTAGTGGTAAATAAATATAAAAAAAAACAACTTAGTTTGAAGTTAAGAAACAAAAAATTCACATACAATATTGATGGGATAGGGCATTTTCGATGCAAAATTCTGCTCCATTAAACAGGCCTGTAGCTACACTGAGGCAGTTGCCTCGGTTGAATTTTGGGAATGTACATACTTTACATAAAACAACTAAAATATCGATACATTTTCAATAAATCGATCATTGGCAAAATATGTTGTGCTTAAATCTAAAACTGTAACACAATGCAGGAAATTGAAACAAAATCCAGGACGGAGAGGGAGGTTAATGCCACCAGACACAAAAAAAAGGGGTTTGCCTTCAGGTCTGGCTACGGGACTGTCAAATATTAGAAGAAGAAAAAAAAATCTATCTTGAAATGGTTTTATGTGTTAGATCATTTTGAATTGAAGAGGTTGATGCGCTACTTTCAAACAAGGGTTTATTTTAAAGGGCTCTAAAAAACTTGAAAAAAAGCTGAAAGAAATATCAAAATGCCATGAAAACTAAATGAGATATGACCTATCGAAAATTTGCAAAGAAACATAAATGGGAGACGGCCAACTTTGAACGATGACGTCATCGCGCATTTTTACCATATATGGAATAGTGACAAAATATCTTTTAAAACAAAGAAAATCACTGCAAATGAAAATAAGCATTAAATTTAGCTTTTAATTAGTTTGCAGTGATTTATTTTGCTTTATATGTGTTTGGTCTATATGCCATTTATAGTAAAAAAGGCGCGATGACGTCATCTTTCTAAGATGGCTGTCGAATGATGGCTGTCTTCATTTATGTTCTTTGCAATTTTCAATCGGTCATATCTTCTTTATTTTTCATGGCATTTTGATATTTCTTTCAGCTTTTTTCGAGTTTTCAGAGCCCTTTTAAATAAATTGTGTTTAAAAATAGTGCATCAACCCCTTTAACTGAACATTTTTATCACAAAATATTGTTGAAAGCTAACAGAAGTTATTTTATCTGCTGTTCCAGCATCAAGGAGTTTTGGGTGTAATATATTTATTTACCAACTAAAAATTCCAGTTGTAATGATATATAATTGTGTCGCCTGCGCAGCATGGCAGACACTTAAGGATCACTTTGTCCGTCGTCATCGTCCGCCACACTTTTACTTGCAACCTAACCTTGACCATACTTCAAAAATATTTGACCTATCTTCATAAAACTTCACATCTCAGTTGTTTTTTTCGAGAAAATTGGGAAAAGGTTGCCTGTTGATTTTGGGAAAAAGAAGCGCAAGATTGCCAAAATTGGGAGAAGTTTTAAAGAGCGTGATTTTCGCTATTTTTGGGAGTGTTTTTTTAAGAGAAAAACTGTTATTGAAATCTATGGTTTAGGTATAATATCAATCAAATTGAATTTAGCAATGATTTCGTTTTTTCGGATTGAGACTTTTTTTACCCAGAATTGGGAAAATTTGGAATTTTTTTTTCAATTGGGAAGAGGCCGAATTTAGGCCCTACTTAAATAGGTTAAAAAATCCCTCATCTTGCCTCAACGAATTTTGTTACACGTGTCCAGTAACTCTCATTTTAGCAGCATTATGACCCTTTTCATAAAATTTAACCTGCAACCTAACCAAGTTCATAATTAACCATAACTTAAAAATAATCATGAAACTTTACACCATATTCATCTTACCCCAAAGGAATGTTGTTACCCATAACCAATAACTCTGACTTTCATTTCAGCAGAGTTTTGCCACTTTTGCTGATGGGGTCATTGTCGTATCGAGTACTACAGAAAGGTACCCGGAATAACTTTATGTAGAAACGTACCCGGAAATCTTTGAATTCCAGAACGGCCCCCAAATATACAGAAACGTACCCGGACAAACAAGATCTCATTGGCGGAATTGAAACAATTTAAAACTTGATAAAACACATACTTAAACAATATTGTTTATCATTAACTATTGCGCTATTGTTTCTTAAAAACATTTAGGCTGCCATAGTTAGTAATAAATTACAGAACGTATTGTCGTAAAACCGGAAGTTGTAAATCATCAAACCCGAGCAAAAAAGTAAACAAATATGCAGCTCGTCATTCGAGAAAAGTTGGTCAAATATTTAGACCAACTGCATTCCTTTAAGGCGGAAGCAACTGCGAGTGGCTTTTAAAATGTGAATCGATTAAACTTTGTAAACAATGAAAGTTTCATTTCCGTGAAGTAACAGAACGCGTTAAGGCCGCGTTTTATGACATTGTATTTTGTCTCGGGTACATTTATGTATATTTGGGGGCCTTTCTGGATTTCGATGATTTTCAGGTACGTTTCTGTATACATAAATGTACCCCGGGTGCCTTTCTGTAGTACCCGGTTTGACAATGACCCCATCAGTGCCACTTTTTATAAAACTTTAACCTGCAACCTAACATATGGCTCATAACTTGGCAAAATATTGACCTATGGTTATAAAAGTTTGTACAGTTTTTCTCTATCAGTTAGTCATTGCCCATATCCAATAACTCTGACTTTCGTTTCAGCAGAGTTATGCTTCTTTTAAAAAACTTAAACCTGCACCTAGCCTACCTCATAACCTGGCAAACTATTGACTATGGTCATAAACTTTATACAGTTGAGTTCTTCTGTATCAATTATGCAATGCCATTGACATGTCCAATAACTCTGATTGCCATTGGCATGTCCAATAACACTGATTGCCATTGGCATGTCCAATAACTCTGATTGCCATTGGCATGTCCAATAACTCTGATTGCCATTATTGGCATGTCCAATAACTCTGATTGTCATTGGCATGTCCAATAACTCTGATTGCCATTGGCATGTCCAATAACTCTGGAATGTCCAATAACTCTGATTGCCATTGGCATGTCCAATTACTCTGATTGCCATTGGCATGTCCAATAACTCTGATTGCCATTGGCATGTCCAATAACTCTGATTGCCATTGACATGTCCAGTAAATCTGATTGCCATTGGCATGTCCAATAACTCTGATTGCCATTGGCATGTCCAATAACTCTGATTGCCATTGGCATGTCCAATAACTCTGATTGCCATTGGCATGTCCAATAACTCTGATTGCCATTGGCATGTCCAATAACTCTGATTGCCATTGGCATGTCCAATAACTCAGATTGCCATTGGCATGTCCAATAACTCTGATTGCCATTGGCATGTCCAATAACTCTGATTGCCATTGGCATGTCCAATAACTCTGATTGCCATTGGCATGTCCAATAACTCTGATTGCCATTGGCATGTCCAATAACTCTGGAATGTCCAATAACTCTGATTGCCATTGGCATGTCCAATTACTCTGATTGCCATTGGCATGTCCAATAACTCTGATTGCCATTGGCATGTCCAATAACTCTGATTGCCATTGACATGTCCAGTAAATCTGATTGCCATTGGCATGTCCAATAACTAGGATTGCCATTGGCATGTCCAATAACTAGGATTGCCATTGGCATGTCCAATAACGCTGATTGCCATTGGCATGTCCAGTAACTCTGATTGCCATTGGCATGTCCAATAACTCTGGAATGTCCAATATCTCTGATTGCCATTTGCATGTCCAATAACTCTGATTGCCATTGGCATGTCCAATAATTCTGATTGCCATTGGCATGTCCAGTAACTCTGATTGCCATTTGCATGTCCAGTAACTCTGATTGCCATTGGCATGTCCAGTAACTCTGATTGCCATTTGCATGTCCAATAACTCTGATTGCCATTGACATGTCCAATAACTCTGATTGCCATTGGCATGTCCAATAACTCTGACTTTCATTTCAGCAGTTATGCCGCTTATAATAAAACTTTAACCTGCAACCTAACCTAGCTCATATTAAACTTGACATAATATTGAACTATTGCCATGAAACTTGATACAGTTCTTCCTTATCGATTGCTGTCCAATGCAGAGTTATGGCCTTGTCATAAACTTAACAATTAAAAAAAAAAAGAAGATTCTGCTCCATAGTTCATGAAAGTTTCAAACTTTACAGTTAGAAATAAGCACATGGCAGGCGACACAAGTGATCCATGGAACGCCCTTTTAGTTTAATTTGTTTTAATAAATATTGCCAAAATTGTTTACTTTAATCCTGAAAAGCCTTTGGCTGAAACGTGTGCCCCAACAGTAGATGTATTCAGTTAGTTAACATGATTTCTATTCTGTTCTTTTTGAAACTGGTTGGTTTAACCAAGTCCTAAAGGGACACACAGCAATCTTCTTAATTAACTTGCGGTGTCGCTCGTCTTTCTACACAATATAAATATAAGCAAAGCATACATAAAGTATACTATTTATCAAATAAGTAAAAACAGTTATTCCTGCATATTCCTATTTATTTAGTAAAAGCAGTAGCAAAATAAGGAAGAAAAAAAATCCACTTTATTTCCCTGCAACTTCAAAGAGAATCATACAAAAATAAATCGTACATTTTGAAGTGTGATAAAAACTTAAAGATTATCATGTGTCCCTTTAAAATGACTTATGTGAATTTCACCAGCTGCAGAGCATACATTTTCACAATTTACAATATTTCTGTATTAACTATAATCAATCGACGACAGATTGAAATGTGAATTTGGTAACTTCTGGAGATGGTGAACCAAACAATTTCAATGAGGACTCGGCACAAAACTACTGTATCTTGTTCTTTGTCTATAATATAGTTACAGTAGTTTCATGTTCACCCCATTGCAAAATGATATACTCGGCACAAAACTCTTTCTTAGGCCAGAGTTTTTTAATTTTTTGGTTCTCAGATATATATTTTTTCGGAAAAAGTTCCACATGAGGATGGGGGGGGGGGGGGGGGGGGGGGGGGGAAATCTGAACCTTTATAAGTGTGTATCTTGTAATGGTGTTAAGTCACATTGTAAAACATAAAATGGACCTGGACAAATTTATATAACATGATCTTCTGATTTTACGTTCATTTTTAAACATGATAATTTGCTTGTTTGAAATGGGTGACCAAATAATTAATAACGGACACTTATTTTAAACATTTGTTTGTGTTTTTTAAAATAATTTCTTTTCTTTTTTCTTTCTTTTTTGCCAAATTTAGGGTCAGAGGGTTTGAGAACCGAAAAATTAAAAAACTCTCACCTTATTTGATAAATCGTTGTACTTGTTTCTACAATTTAAATTGTTGTGCCTCACTTTCAAAACTATTGCAAGTTTTGTATTTCTTCTTCCAGAACCACCGATTAAATACAAGCTTAATGGCTGGTTTTTCAACAATGGTCACATGACCAGTCAGCTGACTGATCACATGACTCAGGACTCGGACAGCATGGTGGAGCATAAAACATCCATCTCTATGCAACAGGGCTATGACAGTATGGTGCTGGACTCGGTGATGGACGGGAATTGTGGTTCTCAAGATATATTCATGTAGTTGTTAAGAATAGAATGATGAACATTTTAGAAAAAAAATGCTAATGAAATGATCAACTGAAGCTAGGCCTCGAAAGATCATGAAAGTTTGTTCGTAAGGTGTTTTACGTCATTTTCAACATGTAGTAAGGTTATATATGATGGTCGACTTTTTGTGGTGGAGACAGACCACCCATGACAAAAATGTTATGTTTGACAGTTTTCTGGATATGACAAAGTGCTGTATATAGCTGAATTTTTGGGGCAACATTAGCTTACTATTAACTTTGGCGTTTATCTGATAGCAGTTTGATTATTTAAGTAAGATTTTTTGTTTGTTTCGTAGTTATTTACTTGTTTCATGTCCGTTGCGAACTAACTTTTTTTGAGTTTTTGTTCTATTTTAAGTTCATTTCAGATATTTCAATTGTGCTGTTCCATAACATTTTTGTGGTGAATTCTTTTGACAGTACATGGTTTAAGTGTACAATCGTTGACTTACAGATAATTTTACCTATTACAGAGATGTCAGAGATGTTTTACAGAGTGTATACTGTACATGGTCCACTTGCAATAAATACCATGTCTTACTTGCCACCTATGTCATGTTTTAAAGGGACACATGGCAATATTGAATTGATATACATTGTTATTTTTAACATGGGTTTTACTAAATTGTTGATGCATTATACTTAACTATGAGTTGTATACGCAATAATTAAGACTTCATCTAGTTGACAAAGTATTAAATATGATTTGCAAATAGACAATAATAGGTAAATGGTCAGTTCTTGAGAATCTGTCCAGCAGTGTGTCCCTTTAAATATTACTGGTTGAATAATTTAATATAGGCTTGATGCGAAATTGCTCATCTTTGCATCAAAGATAGAAACCATTCAAAGAATTGATCCGCTAACTAGGTAGCGTAGATGAGCCGTCTAAGGAACGTAGATGAGCTTTCAGGTAGCATTTGTTGAAAATGTTACGTACACGTCTTTCATCGATGTTTACATTATAACTACAGTGTTCTCCCCAGGCTATTAAGGCATGTCGCATTTGACATGCCTTCACAGCCAAAATGCTTTTGCAACATGCCTTAATTTTGAAAAGTAATGTAACACATTTTAATTATTTCATTTTTGTTTAGCTTAAATAAGTTTAAAACACAATATATAGAATCACTATCCTATTTCATATATAGATCAAGCGTCTTTTTGACAAACTACACATACATATAGGGGTCATGTATAAGGATATAATCTGAAGCATATTTTCTCCGATAAAAACGACATGCCTTGAGAAATTCCTGGGGAGAACACTGAACTATATTAATGTTAATTTTAATAATGTTTGCAATATCACTGAGCTATCAACTTCATGATACTTGTGTGTAATATGATTAATCAGTTTGTTCTACATGTATCATATACTAAAACAAACTGTTCTAATTAGCATTGATGTTACCATTTTTTGTCATAAGGAGCCAGATGGCTGTCACAGCTTGAAATAGATTTTAAAAATACAATCTTATGGCGACTACTTCTCAAAAACCATAAATGGCATTGATTTGGAACCGTTAATTATAAGCCTTAATTTTTAATTAGGCTAATTTTCACATATACAATATAATATAGATACATAAACACTCATATTTTCTGTGTGTGGGTTTTCAACGCCACATGTATTGCCAGCGTGTCTCACTATCATCTACTACGCCATCACTTGTAATGTGTCTGACCTTGATGCGGGCAAATGTAGAGCTACTGTGAATGTCAAATATAAGACTGTCAGGTAGGGTGGCGCGAATGTTTGAAACATAGTAGCCAAAATGTCCAAAGTTGAGAAACTATACTCAAAATTGAATAAAATCGTCCATCAAAATGCAAAAACACACAACCTTTGAAGATAAAACCCTTCAAATTGAATAGCCATTGGCTACATTTACTACTGCTTGCGCTTATACAACGGTTTCTGTAAATGGTCGTGTAATGTTAAGTTTTGATGGCCTTACTCTTCAGATTACACATGTGAGACAGGCCCTTGAATATTTGTTGTGCTAGATCTTGACTTTCACAGGTTGCACTCATACGTCCGAGAGCTATGAACAAGGGAACACGCATATACTTGCCTATCATACTGTTGATTACAAATTACCCATAATACATGCACTGAGGCGTGATATGCACGCTAAAATTAAAATCATAAAAATGCAAATTTACTGACGCTTTTTTGTAAATGCAGATGAAAATATTATTTGATTGCTTTTGTTTATATGGCAAACATGTTTACAAAAAATATTTGTTATTGTTGATCTGTTATTTGAATACGTTACCTGTAAACGTATGCACGTTCCGAATGGATGATATAGCCTACTTGTTTGCATGAACAGGTGGTCTGACAAAAATACAGCCTTTTTTGTTATAAAAGAGGACTTTTAATATTATTTTTAATTTCTTATCCTGTTAACTTTTTTACCAATGTTGTCGATTGAGTATTTGACCCATCATGTTTAAATTACTTTTTATTAGCTCTACTGATCAGAGATCAGCAGAGCTTATGCCGTGGTGCGGCGTCCGTCGTCCGTCCGTCCGTCCGTCTGTCCGTCTGTCCGTCCGTCCGTTAACTTTTATTTGTAGCGACTACTCCTCTGAAACTGCTTGATGGATATTCATGAAACTTTACAGAAATATTGCCCATGAAGTCTAGTTGATCCTAGCAAAAATTCATGTTGATGTGAAATCCAAGATGGCCGCCAAATCTAAAAATAGGTTTTTAAAAAACAAGTTTGTAGCGACTACTTCTTGAAAACTCTAAGGGATATTGCTATGAGACTTTTTCTAAAATGATCAGCATGACATGATGTTGGTCCTTGTCGAAAATCGTTTTGATTCGACGTTAAACATGGCTGCCAGCGGCCATCTTTGTTTACATAGAGTTATATAATGAAAACTTGTAGCGACTACTCCTCTGAAACTACTGGACGGATTTTCATGAAACTTCACAGGTATGTTGCTCTTGATGTCTTATTGATCCTAGCAAAATTTCAGGTCGGCCGGAAATTCAAGATGGCCGCCACGGCTAAAAATAGATTTTTAAAAAATAAGTTTGTAGCGACTACTTCTTGAAAACTATAAGAGATATTGATATGGGACTTTTTCTAAAATGATCAGCATGACATGATGTTGGTCCTTGTCGAAAATCGTTTTGATTCGACGTTAAACATGGCTGCCAGCGGCCATCTTTGTTTACATAGAGTTATATAATGAAAACTTGTAGCGACTACTCCTCTGAAACTACTGGACGGATTTTCATGAAACTTCACAGGAATGTTGCTCTTGATGTCTAATTGATCCTAGCAAAATTTCAGGTCAGCCGGAAATTCAAGATGGCCGCCACGGCTAAAAATAAATTTTCAAAATACAAGTTTATAGCGACTACTTCTTGAAAACTATAAGTGATATTGATATGGGACTTTTTCTAAAATGATCAGCATGATATGATGTTGGTCCTTGTCAAAAATTGTTTTGATTCAACGTTAAACATGGCTGCCAGCGGCCATCTTTGTTTACATAGAGTTATATTGTAAAAACTTGTAGCGACTACTCCTTTGAAACTACTTGGCAGATTTTCATGAAACTTCAAAGGAATGTTGCTCTTGATGTCTAATTGATCCTATCAAAATTTCAGGTTGGCCGGAAATTCAAGATGGCCGCCACGGCTAAAAATATTTTTTCAAAAAACAAGTCTGTAGCGACTACTTCCTGAAATCAAAATCAATCAGTAGAGCTTCAAGGTCATTGACCTCTTGTTTATTAAACAGTCTTCATTGCTGAATCTCATCGTTTATAGTCCATACAGCTGCCAGAATCAAAATCATTTTTCAACACATTTCATTGAATTTAAATCAATTCACTCGCGGTTATCCATTTATCTTGAGGTAAATGGAGGATGAGCCTGGCATGTTCATTCCTGTTAGGCGCCATATAACCTTTCATATGTTGGAGCGCCGTAAAACCCAATTCATTTATCACAACATTTGTCTCCTTATGTTTATATGAAAGTAAATCTATTCAAGAGTTGAGTTTGTCATTAAATAGTATAAAAATAAGCATCGACTCGAAAATAAATTGTCTAGTAAATCAAATTTTTTTTTTTTACATAACCATAATATTTCTGAGATATACATAGTAATGGCTGTTCAGGTTGTATTTAGAAGTTAACATTTTGTAAATGTCAGAACAGTCCAATGTAAAAAAAAAAAAGTAATCATGCTTATAAAACCATATCAATACAAAAGCATATGGAAGTGACAAATCCTACTTAGTCTACCCTTTTTTCAAAGTTGGTCATTCCGTATTCAAATTTCGTATTAATAACATTTGGTTATTGACTTTTGTCTCCATTTCTGTTCGTTTAAAGATCTCATCATTATGTTCTGTCGGAATTTATCTGAACACTATATATATATAGAGCATCTAGCATATCAAGTAACGCCATGTCTTAGATCTCTTCCATGTTTTGTTCTGTAATCATTCGCTTTTAAACTTTATTTATTTTAATGTTGTATTTAAAAACTGTTTTAATGTTTTATATATGTGGAATTGTCTAATGGGTGCTCCAGGCTGTTGTGGGCATGAAATGGCAGTTGTGTTTCTACTAACCAAAAAAAATAGATGTTTAACATTGCCTAAAGAATATGCATAATTTTATTAAACAATAAATAGCTTCATTTTAAGATGCAGTTTCATCGTTAATGGTAGAATTGAGTAATTTGTGAAGTCAGGATGACATCCAAACAGCATAGCTCAATTTATGTTGTAAACATTCATCATTTTCCACAATAAACGTGGCTCCAGCGTAAATAGAGTTTCTATGATAGAATTTGCAGCAACTCTGCAATTCAGGGTGAGAAGGTTCTAGGCCCATTTTCCATATTTTATCTTGATGTACATGGAGGATGAGCTGGCATGTTCATGCCTGTTAGGCGCCATATAACCGTTCATGTGTTGGTGCGCCTTAAAACCCAATTCAGTTCAATTCATTTTCCACAACCTTTTGGATCACCCTACATATGATGTAGCGATATTGTTTTAACTCCCTTGCGGGCTATAATAACGGTCTTTCCTGCTTGTTTGTAAATATCTTTTCTTTATTTTTATTTGTGTATTTGGTTCTAGCTGAAGTAGATTACAGTGTATATTTGATCGAGATAAGAATTTGTTGCTAACCATATAGTGCTAAAATGTTTAAAGAGTGTATAAACCCTTAACCCGCTAAGCACGACTATAATAGCCTTTGTTTCCATTGTAAACCCAGATCATCCTGCGAGTAACTCGCAGGATTTACAATGTCTGACTGCTGATCAGTCATTTCCCCCAAAACATACACCCCTTTGTCACATAAATGGAATGGTTCTAATTCAAATAAAGAACAGTCCATTATGTATATGTAGCGGGTTAAGGTCAAAATGCAACGATGATGCCAAGTTGATGGTGGTTAGAATTGTCCTGAACAGTTATACATATGCAGAGATTCTGTATCTATGCATGTCTCAGTATGTGTTTATACTTTCTATACAAGTGTGTCTGATTTGAATGTGAAATATTATAGGCAAATGGTGTTATTTTTATATTGAAAATGTTTATTATTTTTTGCATGTTAAAGCAAAAACGTTTTATGAGTTTGACCTAACTTTGTTGGAATGATTATATCCATAAAATCTAAGATTAGTTGAAAAGCCAGCCAGATCAGACCCCGTATATTGCGGAGTCATCTCTCTTGAATTATTGTAAAAGGATATGCTAAGCATTGTGCCCCTCTTGGTGATCTGTTTCATTTTAACATTGTTTTATCATGCTCATTCAAGGTCTTCTTCATGACACTGCATATGCAAATGTGGAAACGTGGCTCCATCGTAAATGGGAATGTCTACAATAGAATTTGCAGTAACTCTGCAGGTTAGACGCTTCTAGGCCCATTCTCCATATTTTTATCTAGATGTAAGTGGAGGATGAGCCAGGAATGTTCATCCCTGTTTGGTGCCATATAACCTTTTTTGTGTTGATGCGCCGTAAAGCCCCAGTTCAATTCAGTTCTTGTTCTTGTTCAGAATGATTACAATATAAGACCATACAGTTTTGGACAAGTTCTAAAACTAGTATTGTCGAACGTGTAATGGCAGAGTTCCTTAATTTATTTTAAATTCTCCATGTTTAACTTGTGAACTATCTAGCTTCCTCCTTGCCTAAATATTCTTGACAATGTATTTGCATCACAATAAAATCTGAACATTTCAAGTTAATACCTAGAATGAACAAATGCTGTCCGAGTTAGTCCCTAATTGTGAAAATATGCTATATGTTGGGTTTTTAACAGTTCAACTCGACATCGCCAAGGTGCATATTATTTACCATGTGCGGTGCTCATTTCAGTTCGGCATAAACGTGTTCTGTTTCTCATCCCTGATGTGAAATTTCATAAAAGCTGTTTTTACCATCGTGCAGTACGTTGTTTATATAGTGTATGTGATCTGTAACTGGTTAACACGTCTTTGTTGTTTAATTGACATGATTATGTTTCCCCTTACTACAGCCTTACTTCTATGGTGTTAGGTGTAAAAATATTAAAAATATCCACAGATCTGCATGCCTTCATTAGTAAAGAACATATACTGAAAGAAAGTTTAGCAAGGAAATAACATGGATGTGCTTCAGCCGCCATTAACAGTATACTCAACACAATTAACAAGTATAAGCAGGACATCATTTTTAAATGATATCTGCGAAGAAAGTAGCAACATGTTTTAATTTACCTGCTTTACAGAAGTAATTTCGTTTTTATTTCAATATAAAGGGAGATAATTTTAAAAATTTAAAACTGGTTCGTAATTTCATTATAATGACAAGGTTAATGTCGATTGTTTTTGCGTTTTTTATCACTTGAAACCCATAATAGTCATTTATTAAAGTTTAACCCTGTTCTTGGTAATACTCTTATTTTTAATGTGAAAAATGTTGTTTTATATAAATGGGAGATAACTCTGATACTTTCTTTGAATCGCACATAAGTGAAAAACAAGAACACCTTCTGACAAAGTTATCAAATGCTTCACATTATAAAATAAACATTCAGTTTCTTTAAGCTAGATATGCATAAGACCACGCTAAACTTATTTCTTTCAATATATGTGCAATACTTGACATTATCAACTTAGTATTCATCGCTTCATTTTAACGTTAGAAATATGACACGAACTGATGAAACTGTATAAGTATTTAACTCATTTGGCCATGGTATAATCATGCTCTCAGCCAGTCAACTACCTGCAAATATTAGGTTTGTATCATGTACTGATATTTCCATTAACATCAAGCTTGACCCAAATTTAGCAAAGCTGGTCTTAAACTTCTCATGTAAAATCAATGTCATTTGTAATTATACTTTTTTTTTAAGTTTATATTGTTTTAAACAATAAAGATGCTGAAACATTGTTATCTGAACAAATTTCAGGGCTTTTTAATACTCTTGCTTTATATTAATATAAAAAAAAAGGTCTTGTATTATGAACAAAAACTATTTTGTACAAGCATTGAATCGTAAATGGAGTTTATAAGATAGAATTTGCAGCAACTCTGCAGTTGAGGGTGAGAAGGTTCTAGGCCCATTTTCCATATTTTATCTCAATGTACATGGTGGATGAGCCTGGCATGTTCATGCCTTTTAGGCGCCATATAACCTGTAATGTGTTGGTGCACCTTAAAACCCCAATTCATAGAAAGAAGCCTGCCCCCAGAATGCATACTTGCTATGATTTTGGAAAGATCTATCCAACAGGCTCACTCATCCATGAATCAAAATAATGAAACCTTGCAAGTGTTGAATTATTGTAAGCGTGACATGAATGTAATAAACGTCCATTGAAAAACAAGTTATAATATTTGTATATTTCATGCCCACATGCTCGCACAACCACAATATATGCTCATCATGTGCTGTGTTGTGCGTATTAACTTATATTTTGGTAGTAAACGTGTACCATTTTGAAGGTTTTACCGAGCTTTCTACTTTTTGACTAAAGGCCCATGTTGGATATGGAGGCAGGCTTCTTTATTATTTACGTTTAATATTGAAAGAAAAGATGTTTTTCTGTTAAATATGCTTAATGATAAGGAAATCTCCATATAAATATATGAAATGCACTTCTCTGACGTGTCAGATAAAGATGAAGTCATCATGACCTTATTAAACTATTTTGCTGGCAGAGGGTGTAAAACAACAGCTATTTGTGTTGCATACACTTAGGGATCACTTTGTCCGTCACACTTTAACATGCAATCTGACCTTGGTCACAACTTGAAAAGTATTTGACCTTTGTTCATGAAACTTGAGGTGCTATCTCGCTCGCATCAAAAGAGCAGTGGCTGAAAACAATAACGTGGCTCCAGCGTAAATGGAGTTTCTACGATAGAATTTGCAGCAACTCTGCAGTTCAGGGTGAGAAGGTTCTAGGCCCATTTTCCATATTTTATCTCGATGTACATGGAAAATGAGCCTGGCATGTTCATGCCTTTTAGGCGCCATATAACCTTTTCATGTGTTGGTGCGCCTTAAAACCCCAATTCAATTCATCTTAATCCTAGGAATGTTGTTACACATGTCCAATAACTCAGACTTTCATGTTGGCAGTTATGCCCCTTTCATAACACTTTAACCTGCAGCCGAACCAAGCTCACAACTGGCCATAACTTGAGGGGTATTTGACCTATGTTCATGAAACTTCACATACATATTTATCTTTACCAAAGGAATGTCGTTACACATGTCCAATAACCCCGACTTTCATTTTGAAGAGTTATGCCCCTTTCATAAAACTTCAACCTGCAACCTTACCTAGCTCACAACTTGGCAAAATATTGACCTATGGCCATGAAACTTTATACAGTTCTTCCTTATCAATTATCCAATGCAGATTTATGCATAAACGTTAACTCTTTAAAAAAAAAAAATGCTCCATAACTTTTGGATTGCACCCAACGATTGTACTTGCTGAAATAAGCTCACGGCAGGCGATAACAAGTGTTCCATGGAACACCCTTCTAGTCTGTCTGTACAAAACTACTGAATCTTGTTCTTTATTTATACAGTTACAATAATTTTCGGGTTTGCCCCTCAAATTTATCAAAACTACTTTTTTTACCCCATAGGACATGTTAATTAAAAACATTTGTGCATTGTATCATTTCATAGCTGAGTTTGTCAAGATACTACCATACCAGGAAATGTGTGTAAACACTTTACATCAACACTATATACGGCCAGCATATTCTTGGCAATATTGACACATTTCTTTGGCATTTGACTCATATAAAGATCCCTTGTGAATTATGTGCTAACAGAGGACTACTGGTGTTAATGTTGTAGTGTTCAAATAAAGTGCAATGACTGAAAAAGTATTTTGTTTTGTTATTTATAAATACCAAACAAGTGAATAAAAGGTTCTAGTTGATCAAGACTTCCTGATCAAAGGTCAACACCAATAAACAAAATGTCTATTTGGCCTTAAACTTGCTAGGACACCCAAAATGGGCACCACAAGGGCTAGAAGCAGAAAGGTTTGTGATCACCTCTACAACTGAATGAAGAATTGCATTTTATAGTTGCACCGATAGATACGTTCATATGGTGGTGGAGGAAGACCTCGGGTGCTTCTTCGGGACAATTTCCGTGCACGGGGGGGCACCTGGGTAAAAGGGAGTGATTGGCATGACAAAGTTTGGGCCAAATACTTTTGATTCAATTTTATAATGTTTCTGGAGTGTAGGCGTTGTACTCCTGCAGATATTGCTCAGACTGTAACGATGTCATGGAGTCCTTAGCGCAAAAGTTTCAGAAGTGTAGATGTTGGGAATTACCGTCCAGAATGTGTAATCATTGACCTTTACCTATTCACCCCTAAACTCGATTTCCTCCTCTTACCAAATGCAGTTTACCTTTGAAGTTTCATTAGTTCAGGTGTTGTACTTCAGGAGTTATCAAGCAGAATGCGTAGGTACAATAGTAATGGTAACCTTGATATATTGACCCCAGAAACAAGAGTTTCTCTCTGACCAGTGGCAATGTACCAATGAAGTTTTATAGTTTTTTGAATTTACAACACGGAATGCATATTTCCATAGGAGGTCATGGCAATCTTGACCTACTGACCCCAAAAACAAGTTCCTCCTCACCAAGGGCAATGTGCCAATGAAGTTTCATGAGGGTAGGCATTAATGTTTCGATGTTGCGTGGAAAGCATACTTATATAAGGACAGCCAAAAGTATTGTAGAAATAATAGAAAAACAAGAAATATCACTAAGTGATAAATGCCCCCGAAGTGTCCTTTGGACCTTGGAGCCATGGACCTGGATTTGTGCACAACACCCCATTTGGTGTCGGTGGAGCACTTGTGCAAAGTTATTTGAAAATCCGTCCAGGCATCCAAAATTTATTGACCGGACACAATTTGACCTTTGACCTCTAGGCCACAGACCTGGATTTTGTACGCGACACATTGTCTTGTTGTGGTGAGCACTTGTCCCAAGTTATTTGAAAATCCGTCCATGAATGCCAGTTATTGACCGTACACAATTTGACTTGACCTTCAAGTGTGACCTTCAAGAGTTTTGCGCGCGACATCATCTTGTTATGGTGATCACTTGTGCCAAGTTATTTAAAAATCCCTGCAGGGGTTGTGACATTACGGTCCGGACACGAAATTGCGTACCTGTTTTTTACCTATGAACTTACAAGTGTGACCTTGACCCTTGAGGTACGGACCTGGGTTTTGCGCGCGACACATCGTCTTGTTATGGTGATCACTTGTGCCAAGTTATTTAAAAATCGTAGTTGTGAAGTTAAGGTCCCGACACGAACTTCGGAATGACGGTGTGATTACTATATGCCACCACCAAAGACATTTTTTATATCTGCTTACTGTGACCTTAACCTCTGACCTACTTAAGCGAAAATGTTAACACGGGTACTATTTCTGTAGTTTCAAGAGTTTAAGCCTAGGGGATTCTGGGGAGAGGTAAGGTACAAGTTATAGTGAGGGAAAATGTTTCTCGGGATTCGGTCATCATCGGGTTAATGTGACCTCGATGACCTACTAAACCCAAAAGCAATGTATCAATCCATTGTAATATGTGTGGGTGCTATACTTCCAGAGTTATCAAGTGGAATGCCTATGTGCATTAGGTGGTCATCGTGATGTTGACCTTTGGCCATAGGTTTCCTCTCACCATGGGCAATGTGCCTATTAAGTTTCACGAGTGTTATCTTGAAAAATTGAAGTCTGTGACCTTGACCTTTTACAGACCACACGTCCCCCACCACACCCAGAATAAATCATAGGGTTCCACCTCTCATTATAATATATGTACTTAGGAAGTTACATGTGTGAGTGTTATGCTTTGGAAGCTATCACTCATACGGTATATTTCCATACAAAGTACACGGCCACATTGACTGACCCAAAACCAAAAATAATAGGATTCCATTGGCTCAGATAGCTAAAAATATGAACCAGAGTTATGGGCCTCACCGCCTGTATCAGATGCATTCATTGGATCATGCTGAAGATGTTGACAAAGCTCCTTCATTGTTGTAGACCTTATACTTTAGAAAGTTATTAGCCACAGGTAATAGTAAACGGACAGACAGACAATGCCACGATATAATGGGTCCCTACAGGTGTATAAATCTAGCCAAAAATGTTGACTTTAGTTTTGTAAACAATTAGTTCGATATTAAAGATAAATGCCAGTAAGTGTTGACAAGGCAAAATACAGCATTTTTTTAAAATAAATCAAGAAATTTCCAAACCGTTACTACTTAAACAGTCCGACCAAATTAAGGTTGGATTTTTTTTATATGTATAGAGGATCGACTTCAGTATACGGCTTGCTTAGTCAACACTCCCATCTAATGAATAAAGCAGTGATGACAAAAAGAAGTGGAACCGTGTCCAAGAAATGATTGCTACTAGCACCAAAAGCGTTTTAAACTTGTTGGGTTCAAAGGACACCTTTGCAGATATTTTGATGAGTGTAAAAATACCTCAATATTGCCATGTGCCCTTTTAAGACACTTAGTTCAGTAAAGCAGACCATAAGAAACAGTATTATAAACATAGAAGCTGCCATGAATCACTTTGACCTCTTTATTCATTACTTTGGTATCTTCTAGGTATAAAGCACAAACCATACAACAAAACATTTCTGAGTTTCTATATTTTTTATTGTGCACCATAGCGAGAGTTAAGAACAGATTGATCAATTTGACCATGATTTTACATCGAAACTTAAATTTAATAGCACTTTTATTAATCACATAGGACATACATGTATTACAACAAAAGATTTAATAGTCCTTTTTTACATAAACGTTGCGTATACAGGGTGTATAAAGCACTAGATCACATCCAACAGTTCAACTATTGTAATAAATTAATGTACTAGATAATGGTCCCAATATCACATGCATTTATTCATATACCCAGTCAAAGGCACAGTTTGACCAATCATTAAGATCTTTAGGCTCGAACCACAATTGGATTTCGCGTTTTGCACTTTCAACACCATCAGATCCATGGCAGATGTTTCTGAAAAATACAATAACAAAATTGTTAACCCGCCCGCTAAGCATGACTATAATAGCCTTTGCGTCCATTGTAAACCCAGATCAGCCAGCTTTACTCGCAGGCTAATCAGGTTTTACAATGTTGGCTGCTGATCATTCATTTCCCCCAAAACACCCCTTTGTCACATAAATGGAATGGTCTTAATTCAAAGAAAGAATGGTCCATTATACATATGTAGCGGGTTAAAGGTATACACGATTCAAACGCTTCAATAGTCATCCTTATCCAGAATTGGTCTGAATGGGTCTTCCATGTAGGTACAAACATGGTTGATCAACTTTTCTATTGGAAACAAACGTTGTCGAACACTAATTTCTAGTGTTGGGAATCAGCTGAAAATTCATGATTGATCATCAAAATATTTAACCGACCGATGATCGATCATTAATCGATTAAACATGGCTGCTATAAAAGACAATTGTAAGCTTTTTTCAGACTATAATGAAGAAAAGAATCACATGTCAAGTATGTTCTGGTAATAAAGGAACTGAATGAAACTGACATATATTTTAAAAAAAAGAAGGTGTGATACCCACTATAAATATTTTATTACTTGTTGCAAAATTATAACTTTTATTTTCTTGTATATTTTAGTACAAGAGAATGAAATAAGCCATAATTTTCAACAACCGAGTAAAGTCGATCATGAAAAATTGTAATCGATTAATTAGATCAAAGGTATAACTGATCGATCAAATAGATTAATCGGAACAACACTACTAATTTCATTGTCCAAGTTGCACGTGCCGAATAATGTAGCATTATAAGTTGTTTGTACCTACATCATGTGACTGGTAATCCATAATGAGAGGTATATTCCAGAGTAAGTCCATTATGACCCAAAACCACGATACATATATAACAGTCTATTAAATCATGTTAGAATTATGTTGTTATCAGATTTCATGAACCTCATTACTCAATGATTATGTCAAGTAAAACCTCAGCGAGTTCTGAGAATGTAATGAGTTTTAAATTAACTGATTTCATTGGTCCAATTTTATCACTGAACCAATCAGAATGCTTCATTCATATTTTCATTTGATTGTTTCTATCATGACATCATTTTCTGGTATTATGACATCACATCCGTGAATTACGACATCATGTCATGCCATTATGATGCAACTCGGTGTGTTCTGAGAACTGACTAAGCATTTAAATTGCTGTGAGAAACTGATTAAGACTGCGTGCAATGAGTAGTGAGTTTCTTGAAATCAAGAATCAAAAGTTGAAGCAACAGTTGGCTTCGATTTGACGAGGAAAATGACCAATGTTTTGTGTTCTTTGTAGAGACTTGGGTTATTTAAACACTTTGTCCATCGGTACCAACAATTTTAAAACAACCACTACAGTTGAGTGCATTAAAGTTCACATGATGATGAACAGATACTGTTTCAGACCGGAGTCTGACCATGTTAAATTCTTAGTTAAAGTTTCATTTCAGTTCTAGTTAGTTGGTATTTGTAACTTAAGGTGTACTCATCCGCTGTGGAAATTGGATGAATAAAATGGTGGAAATTGGATGAATAAAATGGTACAAAAGCCTGTTATAATACTTATTTATGCAACTTTTATTACAAGAATATTTTACTAATTTGGGCTTTGGAAAAAAAAATCTCGCCAAATTTTAAAATCTCTCATCCATTTTGGGCAAATGGGAGCATTGCTCTCGTTCAAAATTTAATCGAGAATGATCCCTGATAAAGTAAAGTTTTCAAAGAGCCACAACTCCTCTGAGACCAACGGGATTGTTAACGCTGCTATTGCCCGTCTTCAACCACTGCACTGCCCGTCTTTAACCACAGTCCTTGGCCTGTCATACATAATTATTAACATTGATCCGAGAGCTTACCTTCCAACATCGATGCAGAAGTCACCCCTGATGGTCCCGGGGTTGGAATCCATGGGGTTGGTAGCACCCAACATTGCACGGCCCATCTTTACAGCTTCTTTACCTTCCCACACCTGTAGCACAAAACTGGACTTACAAAGAAAGCAAATTCTGCTCAAATTATCTCCTATGAGCCAAGACTTAAAAAATACCCCCTGTATCAACCCTACCTATTGTGTTGTAAAGCTCTGCTAGAGGAAACACATACATGTTTAAATTCCTAAGTATTAAGTTTAATGTACCAGTAAATTTCAAAGCAGTTGAAACTCTGCTATGTTATATATCAAGTCATACTATTTTCTTGTAAACTTTTATTCTTTCTTAGTTTTCAGTTTTGTCCACGCTTACTTCTATGACTAACAAAGCAAAATACAACATTTTTCAATACAATTCTCAATTCTTTTGAGATAAAGGTGGTTTTTGAACACCTTAGAGCTTCCATCGCTAATAATACTCTGGCCAAGTTTGGTAAAGATCAGATACAAAATGAAAGGCGTTCGAGAGTCGAATAGGCAAAATATACCAGTAGTATTTTGCAGAAGATCTAGGACCACCAAGTTCTTCATTGTTTATTATCCGATTTTTGTTGTTTTCAAACCAGTCCAAGCTTTCATCATACTACGACTGGCCAAGCCTGATGAAGTTCATGATCCAACATGAAGGTGCTAGAGTGTTGACAACAAAAACTGCTGGTTTTTTTCAGTCCCATAAAGGTGAGCAATTTAATTCCCCGTCAACAAGTGTGTTGTGGGTCGGGGTCATCTACCGCACACTGTACAAAATCATTATAATAAATGAATACAGCATAATGACACAGAGGTATAATATAGCACATACTCAACACATCACTCACAATCCGACTCATTTTACACTTGTATTCTAAGATTAATAATATTTCCAACAAAAAGTTAACGGACGACAGATGGACTACTTTTTAAACATTGGCCAGTAGAGCAAACAAGAACCTCGGGCGTATTTTAAACAGTCATACTCTCCTTACACAGCACAAGCTCTCTTTATTTGATTATATATAATTGAAAAGGAAAATTTAGTTTTCCAACATACCATTGCGACAACTGGTCCACTTGACATGTACTGAATGAGCCCAGGGAAGAATGCTTTCTTAGAGAGATCGGCATAGTGCTTCTCAAGGTGCTCCTTGGACGGCTGCAAAAATAAGATCAGATTATAGATACCTTTTTAGATAATATTATTACTTTACATACATTCAGGGTTCGACACCAATAGTGGCCCACCCAAGAAAAGTAGTTTTTTTACTTCGGGCCCTTCAAACTAAAAATGTGAGAGACCAGCTGACCCCTTGAAGTTTCGAGGTAAACAATGAAAGAAATGGTAAAAATATGCAATTCCACCCAAATTAGGTAAATGGGTTGGTTTGAGAGTGTATGCAAACACTAAAATATTTCTTCCTCTCCAACCATCTGATGATAGTGTGATAGTGTGTAGTGATTTTTAAAGTGGGGTTAAAAAATAATCACAACATCGAGCATTTTTTGATAATGACGAAATCTGGTGAATCGACGATAACTGAACCAGTGGTACACAGGGAAAATGTTTTGACATGTACCACATTTATATATTATTTATATATGTGCCAATACTGGCTCTACTGGCTAACATGGCTCTTATAACATCAATGAAGCGAGTGACTGCCATTTACGTTTTTTGAAAGTTTCGGGCAAAAAACAGCTTTTAAACTAAATCAAGGGCCATAACTAAAGAATCTGGTAAAGTTTGGTAAAGATCAGATGAAAAATGAAGGCCATACCGTATTAACGAGGCAAAATATAGCATTTTTAACTAAATCAAGAGCCATAACTCCTCTGTTACTGGTCCGACTGGTCCAACATTGAGCTAAAAAAAACATTAAAAAAAAAATGGAAAAAAGAAATTAAAAAAAAAACAAAAAAAAAACAATAAATAATAATAATAATTAAAAATAAAAATTAAAAAAAAAATAAAAAAAATTTAAAAAAATAAAAAAATAAAAAAAAATATTAAAGAAAATAATAAAAATAAATTAAAAAAATATATATAAAATAAAATAATACTAATATAATAATAAAGTCATAAAATCTGGTAAAGTTCGGCAAAGATCAGATGCAAAATGAAGGCCCTATCGTATGAAGAGGCAAATTATAGCATTTTTAACAAAATCAAGGGTCATAACTCCGCTGTTACCGGTCCGATATGGCTGGTTTTCGAACTTGACCAAGCTTTCATAGACATTAACAATCTGATACAGTTTGGTAAAGATCGGATGGAAAATGAAGGTCCTATCGTCTTAACGATGCAAAATATATCATTTTGAACTAAATCAAGGGCCATAACTCCTATGTTACTAGTCCGATAAGAATGGTTTTCGAACTTGTCCGAGCTTTTATTGATATTAACAATCTGATAAAGTTTGGTAAAGATCGGATGAACAATGAAGCTCCTATAGTCCTAACGAGGCAAAATACAGCATTTTTAACTAAATCAAGGGCCATAACTCCGCTGTTTCTAGTCCGATATGGCTGGTTTTCGAACTTGTCCAAGCTTTCATTGATATTAACAATCTGATCAAGTTTGGTAAAGATCAGATGAACAATGAAGCCCCTATCGTCTTAACGAGGCAAAATATAGCATTTTTTAACTAAATCAAGGGCCATAACTCCGCTGTTACTGTCTGATATGACTGGTTTTCAAACTTGTTCGAGCTTTCAATGACATTAACAATCTGATAAAGATTGGTAAAGATTGGATGAACAATGAAGCCCCTATCGTCTCAACAATGCAAAATATAGCATTTTTAACTAAATCAAGGGCCACAACTCCGCTGTTACTAGTCCGATCTGGCTGGTTTTCGAACTTGTCCGAGCTTTCATTGATATTAACAATGTGGTAAAGTTTGGTAAAGATAGGATTAAAAGTTAAGGCCCTATCGTCTTAACGAGGCAAAATTTAGCAATATAGCATTTTTAACTAAATCAAGGGCCATAACTCCGCTGTTACTTGTCCGATCTGGCTGGTTTTCGAACTCATCCGAGCTTTCATTGATATTAACAACCTGTTAAAGTTTGGTAAAGATCGGATGAAAAATGAAGGCCCTATCGTCTTAACGAGACAAAAGTTAACAACAGACGACGGACGACGGACAACTCGGCATCCCATAAGCTCTGCTGGCCATCGACCAGTAGAGCTAAAAATGACCGTCATATCAGAGCCCCAGATAAGATGCGTATCCGCACAATACCCCTGAAAATATTAAAAAAACGCAGGATTCATAATTTTCACGCGTACCAAATACCCTCTTACAATTTGATTTACGCATAAGGTCAAAATATGACGCCTATCGGCCTTTATTATTGAAGTTTCGAATGTTTACATCAGAGATCGACTGGTTGCGATACTCTGTTAAATTCTGGAGATTTGCACTAAAAATCAGCATTCCAACTGAAACTCTGGGAGTTGGTATCGGTAGCGCGCTTGCTTAAACATGATCCTAAATTAAGCAAGCACTTAGCGATGCTGATAAAAAGAGTTGTCGTTCTTTTCGAAAATGTCGGCAAAACAGAAAAAAAAGACAGGATGTTTTCAACCAATAGTGAACCCCGAAAATATCGTGAGGCAAATATTAATTGATTTAGTCGATAGTGTATATGTGAAGAAAAGTAACGACGGTCACATCGAAATTTTGCAGTTACATGTAGATTTGATTGAAGTACATTTTATAGAGTTATGTATGATTTACAACTGTAGCTTTCAACAGTTGGAACTACATGGCAATTTGTTCGACGACATACGATTACCTGCATTGTGCTGTTATGTCCTCTATAATAGCCTTATAAAGTCTAGACACAGTTTACCCCTTTGTCTGATTTTAGGGAGAAAATATTTCTATGATTATCCCTCACCTGTGGTGAAAATCAGATGTTACCCCTCAAGTTAAAATTTGAGGGGTGATCAATCCTGGGGTCCAAAAAATCATCTGGGGCTCGTACCTTACATTCATTAGCAAATGATCTTGGCAACTGATTTAGGTTACAAATCAGGCCTAAATTAAAATATTGTTTGTTTGCAGTTTGCGACCGACCCACGGCAAATCCGCCGACCCAAACAATTTTTTTTTTTTTAATTTTTTTTAAATCTTTTTTTTTAATTTTTTTTTTTTTAATTCATTTTTTTTTCAAGATTTTTGTTTCTTTTTTCTTGCATGTTCTGTTAATATTTAACTAAACCCCTTTAAAAAAAACTCTGGATAATACTAGTGAAGCACACGATATTTGCATGCCGTCGATGGGCATGTATACCTTAATAATAAAAATGTTTTAAAAAATATATATATATCCCTACCTACCGACCCACCCCTAAAAGCCATGGGTCGGAAACTGCAAACAAACAATTTTTTAATGGTGGCCTCAGGGGCGTTCCTGGGGCTAATTTAGGTATACGCACCATCGAGTTTTGGATTCACCCCACTATACCTTCAGTTTTTATTGCATTTTTCGCCTGTTTTATTTGTTTGCTTCTTAAATAGCCTGTACGCACGTGCGTATGCCCAGGTACGCCCCTGCAAATGATTACTAGGGAAAAGTAACTGCTACTCTAAACCAGTGTATTAGGCAGAAATTCAAGAACTGGGTGTGCAAATATGCAAACAGGGTGTGCAAAATAAGTTGCTAACACGCGTTACGCGCCAATTCGCGACAAGTGGGTGTCTCTGTTGTAATTTATTTTTACAGATAAAGGTGAAAAAAATACATTTTAGGTCATATTTCTTCTATAAATGTATACAAAACATAACAATATTGAGAAAGCAAGAGTTAGAAAGTGTTGCTGAGCACAAAAAAAAAAGACAGTGACAGGGGGAGACAGTGATGAAGAATAGTGTTTTTTTTACCCCACCCACTCCCTCAAATATTGACCGCGATTTTTCAAAAACGGCCGTGCAAAACATGGCTGCACGGTTGGCTGGCTAATACACTGCTCTAAACCAAAGAGAGATAATAATTTGGCATTTTAATAACTTCCATCAGTTATAAAACTTGTAACTGTTTGACTGGTGTTCAAATGTTGAACAATTGAATGTTGTTTAATGGCTCATCAACACAGTATAGGTTATTTAGAGACGCCCCAGAGAGAGGGGAAGTATACCTGCCCTACTCTCATTATCGAAAAGATTCCTATGGTTCTTTAACGTGCTCGGATGATAGACCGATACACGAGACTGCCCGGTTTACGTCCCCATCCGACGGACGAGGCTAAGGTAAAGTGTCTTGCCCAAGAACACACCGACGGAACTCAGTGGCACCACGGAGGATTGAACCTGGGGCCTCCGGTTACAAATCTGACGCGCTACCGACTGCGCCACGCCAGACTGTTGAACATACATACAAACTAACAAACAAAAGTATATAGACTCATTACTGTACAGAACGTTAGAATAACTTCAAGAGTAAAACTTAATGGTTTTTGAAGCCGATAACTTCATCGAACCGTACTCGTCGGGGGCCACTTTCCGTCACTTATGTAAACATAAACTAATTTTTCAGACAAATCTATGTATCCTGACAATTTTTGCTCTATTTTCTATTAGGTTACCTCTTCCTGGAAATTTGATATCAAAGAATTTTGTTTTATATAAATCATCGAAGTGGCACGTGACCTTTTTATAAATAGACTAAAACTGAGAAATCATTTTGTTTACAAGCCCAGTTTCCGTCATGTATTTTATCGAGTGATAAATTCAACTAGGTCAAGATACAGTAAACTTTTATGAATTAGAAACTTGTTTGCAAGTCTATTCAACAATTTCATTGTAAAAATGGTATGTTTGCATTTTTCCATCAGTCACCTCGATCGTTATAACAATGCGCCTGGAATCGTCAATGTAAAACAATTTTACACTGTAAAGATGGGTAACTCTATGTAAATCAAACAGATACAGGTTGTACGAGTTGCTGCTCTTTGGTGAACATAAATAATCACGGTCTATTTAACTGCGTCCACTGAAGAGTGATAAAATTATGACGTCATTACGGTGTTATTTTTTTAATAGTTTATTATGCGGCAGTATGCGCGTGCATTCCCAACGCCACATAAGGAAGTAAATACATTTTTCGGAGAAATCACTTTCGTTTTTGTACCCCTTATTTACTTTTTGGTTGTTTTTCCTGTTTCCAATCTTCAGTTATAAACGTCTGACAATAAATGACATCGCGTAAGTAATTTGCAGTGTAAAAACGTTTTTTAAATGAGAATGACGGAAACTGGGCTTGGACGGAAACTGGCCTCTGACGAGTAGATTAGTTTAATAATATTTTATTGCAGATATGTTACAATACATCAATTCAACATCACAATATTCATAGAAACATATGCAAGTGGATTGAACTACAAGTTATTACAACATTAGTTACAGTTCTCTGACGAGTAGAGGGTACTCACTGAATATTGCTGAACTGATCTTGATTTCCCCATATTTTTTCGCATCGCTCTCTGAATTATGGCGGGGTAAAAGTATCGACACTAACTTAGATAAATTAACTTAGATAAATTACAGGATTTTTGTTTCTTTGTACTTTATTTAAGACACTAGTAAACTCCGGCTAATAACTGTGAAATAAATAAAAAAAAATCGCAAAACAAAAAGGATGCACGAAGGTCACGCACGTGTAACTTTATCATTGCCACGACTCTTCAATGACAAACAACTTTCACTTTATGCAATGAATAATATTAATAATTGATGGCTGCTTACCGTGCTCATCTTACAAGCTGCAAGTTTGTATCCTCTTGCTTCGAAACGTTTCATAATTTCACCGACGAGTCCTCTTTGGACGCCGTCCGGCTTCACCATGATAAATGTACGTTCCGTTCTCTTATCTTCTGCCATTTTGAGAAAACTTGCGAAGACGTGCAGCAAGGTCGCTACCATGTGGGATTCCAATACGGGAAAAGACAGATCACGTGACTTTGTCGAAAATGACGTCACGGAGAAATCTCCGCGAGAGGGCGTCTATAGTCTGTTTCATAGAGAGATACAACAACAGGATACACCAATGTGTTTGTTTGTTTGTATATTTGTCTGAATGGTGTTTACGTAATTTTTAGCACATGTTAGGCCATATATGACGGTCGATTTTTTTCCTGGGTAGAACTCATTACTGTACAGAACGTTAGAATAACTTCAAGAGTAAAACTTCATGGTTTTGGAAGCCGATAACTTCATCGAACCGTAGAGGGTACTCACTGAATATTGCTGAACTGATCTTGATTTTCCCATATTTTTTCGCATCTCACTCTGCCTTATGGCGGGGAAAAGTATCGACACTAATTTAGATAAATTACACATATCCCAGTACAGTATTTCCTTCCTGATTCAAGCCTCCAACCGGAAAGGCTAGAAAGGGCAAATTTGGGGAAGTTGATGAAACCCTATACGACGAGAGTGCTCATATGGTGGCATTAAGAGTGAGGCTAGACAAATTTCACGATTGAATACGTTCTATTTGGTTGTTTTATCACGACTTTCTGGGAGCCAAAGATGACTATCTAGTACAGTGGGAACACTAGTTGGACAAATGGTGCATCAGGCCTGAAATCAATAGGGATTAGTGTTATGGATAAGTCAGATAGCAGCGGTATCACTCATCTACCCCTATTGTACAAAATAACTGTCTTCCTGAACACGGGGACAATCCAGGAACAGAGAAATCAGCATAAGATTTTCAGTTTAATAATATTTTATTGCAGATATGTTACAATACATCAATTCAACATCACAATATTCATAGAAACGTATGCAAATGGATTTAACTACAAGTTATTACAACTTGAGATCAGACATCAGATTTTCATTCACAAACATTTTGCTGAACTACTTAAATGTGCGAATCGTATTCATGTCACAAATGCCCCCTGCGTGTCCTAACGATAACATCCCGCCTGTTGACTCTGGTGGAGCGGATTACTCAACTGACACTTCCGATTTGGATCAAACTACAGTCAAACGTTTATCTCCCCTACCCGAAGTTTTTACAGTTGATGATCATCAGTCCGATGTAAATCAACCACTATAAAGGACAATCCACGAACAAAAGAAGCCCCAAATTCAACCCAAATTAACGTTGATGACGTCATATCTAAACTACATACTGACCTTGATGAGAATACCAGACGGTTGAAAGCAGCATTATGGAAACCATTATTAAAATTGAAAAAAGCCAGTTATCTGTAAATAACGAGATGTCAAAGTCGGTTATTTCTTGTCAAACTTTATTAAGTGACATCAAATCTTTAGTTACGAACATTTCGAGATCCAAAAGCGACGATGAACCAAGAGAAGTTGATGAATTGAATCGTCAAATAAAAGGACATTGGAATTTCAGCTTCAACAGGAGAAGACTCAGTTTGATGACACTATGAAACATCAACAAAAACTTCTCAGAGATGAGCGAAACGTTTAAGAATGCAAACGCCGAAACCAGTGATTTCTCCGAGCGACTTAAGGAGAAAACTAAGAAAATTTAATCTCTTGAAAAATCGTGTTCTGATCTAAAGTCTTATCTCCATCAAGCGCATGAAGATATCTCACTCTTGAAATCACAGATATCAAAATCACCAAGTGTCATTTCAAAGAAGAACATAGACATCCCTACGGCATCGCCTTCTACAGGTGATTCATTACCAACAGTTCTTATGTTAGGTACCTCCAACCTCCAAGGTATCAATGAGGCTAAACTAAAATGCAGTCAACGTCATCAAACTTAACGCGATGACATTTGAATCAACTGAACAAGGTGTGAATGAATACGAGTTTTGTCCGGATGTACTTGTTCTACACTCGCTAACAAATGACCTTAAAACCAAATCGCCACAGGATTGTGTGTCCAAGTTAAGTGAAATTGTGTCCTTAATTCAAGAGAAATGGCCAGCCAGATGCCAAGTGCATAATATCTCTGGCCTCTAGCTTGATATATAACACCAACGGTCAGGTAATAAATGATAGGCTTTTAAAATAAGAAATTCAACAACCACAACACAGTTAATTTACTTGATCACAGCAATATGGCTTTTTATGGATCCCCATCTTCGGATCTACTTCGCCATGACAAATTCCACCTATCAGACAACGGAGTGTCAATGTTAGCTAGTAACATTAAACGCGCCATTCACTCAGCACTCAATGTGCCTCCTCCTACTCGCGATCAAGCTAGAAGTCGCTCTCGGATGAGACGAAGCCGAGGCCGTGGTCGTGGATTTGCGCATAACGTGAACAATTAACACTGCTTGGTGAAAAGGACAAACATATATGTGATTGCCAACTGCTTTTCATATTTACAATAGCTTGTATACTGTACTGTTCTGTTTTTTTAATAATATGATATTTGATATTAATTTTCTTTTCTCTCTTCAAAATCTGTATAATGCAATTGAGATAACTAATATAAAGGAGGGATAGAGAGAGAATACAACATAGATTGTTTTTCAGTATTTTCTCTTCATAATTTCATTCTAGTCGAGTATTGGCAATATTGCCTGTCAGCTTGTTTTTTTGTTTTTGTTTTTTACTTATAATAGATTTGTTGTTTTTGTTTTTTAGTTTTAGTTCCTTTTTTCTGTGTTTTTTTTGGTCATATTACCTAGTCATACACAGAAAAGAAAAAGGCTATTATTGTGTGTATTCCTACGTAATCTGAAAATCTTCAGGGGTTAAAGGAGCTGTTTTATTTGTGTTTGTTTTTTTGCATTTTTATTTTTTCCCCATAACTAAGCCTTGTTACCATTTATGAAATCCACTCAAACCCAGCTTTCCCATAAAATATGTTTTTGGAATATCGGGGGGCTTATATCCAAAGGCCTGAATAAGGCGGAAGGTAGTCATTACGTGGTCCCGCCTTTTTTTATTAAGCGATGGGAAAGCTTATACTAGCAGGATTATATAACGCATATTTTGTCAATAAAACATGTTTAAAAACATTTGTTACTGACAAAATGCGATAACCTGTTTACAATTACATTTTAAATGTTTTAATTTTACAATATTCAAACTTTTTAAGCCGAAATTTAGGTTTTATTTCATACCCCATCCAACCCCGTTATCGCTTCTTGGAGAAGGGGTTGGATGGGGTATGACAGATAATAATCGGACTACGTAATGTCTTTTATAAATATGATATCGCGTTTTTAGCTAAAACACACGCAGGCTATGATTCCCATATTGTAAACATAGGCAATTTCCATTATCATCCAATTTGTAGAAGTAAGACATATTCAAACCAAATATATTTTGGTGGTTTGGCAATTTTGCGTAAGCAACATGTAACATCCCATGTTAAAACAGTTAACAACACCAATCCAGACTTTAGTTTCGTGCACCCTAGAACCTGGTTTAAACCCCCCAGCGGCCTTTTTTGCCACTGACCGTTCAAAGGCGGTAGCCCTATTTTCAACGCTTTTGTGTTTGTGATGTCTTATCTGGCATTTTATTCATTTTTAAATGTTTTTTGTTTCTGTGTGTGTTTCTGGTTGACTGTCGTCCTTAAATGCTGCTTTACCTGTTCGATTTTTATATCTATATTTCAATGGATTAGATTAGATAAAGAATACTTCAATTTTGATAAGGATTTATTTACAATCCACCATCCAGGTCATCATACACGTAAAAACTAAATGAAGATATGCTTGAACTTGTAGAAAAGGATGCAATCAAGTATAAACAACTTGGAAATATCATGCTCTGTGGATACTTCAATGCTATGGTGGCATCTGAATTTATTACTAATAATGAATCAAAATTTACCCCTTTATACGACACTTACATATCAGACAAGCAACTAGTTGCTAGAAAAAGTCAGGATAAAAAGTTAGATACAAGAGGAAATTGGTCGACTTCTGCATTAGTCACCAAATGAGAATTTTAAACGGTAGAGTGTTTGGTGACATGTTTGGTAATTTCACATGTTTTACGCCAAATGGCACAAGTGTTGTTGACTATGTTATGGCCAATCTGTACCCATAGTTGTCGTTCCTTGCATATCAACAATGCCTCAAATGCCCTTAATGATATTATTATCACTGCTGCTAATAGTTTTTTAAAAAAGCCTAAACTGAATAATTGGAATAAAATAAAGAATAAAAAATGGTTTAATATGAACTTAAGATTAGCTCGGAAACGGCTCCTTTACTATAGCAAAGTGTAATTTAAGTCTCCTACAGATCCAGCGGTAAAGGGACATTTTCACAAACTCAGTCGTTTATACTCGAAACTCAGAAAGGCTAAGTACAGACAATACAAAAATTCAATCTTAGACCAGCTGGATACTCTCAATGAAGATAATCCTAAACTATAATGGACGTTAATGATCTGCAATGTAAAACAAAAGACAATGCCAGTGCTAACATTGTTAGTCTTTAAATAAACTAGATAACCAATTTCAGCCGAATCTGGCTGAACTCCAGCAACAACTCAAGCAACTAGAAGAAATAAAATGCTTCAACGAACTTGATACGTCAATTAGTAGGGCTGATATCTCAAAAGCTATCTCTAAACTTAAATGTAACAAATCGCCTAGACAGGACAATATTTCAAATCTGATGATTAAATCTGGTCATTCCTTCACTTTAGATACATTATAACAAATATTTAACGCATGTCTTGTTAATGGAACTACCCTTATAATTGGTCGTGTGAATTTTTAAATCTCATTTATAAAAACTGATGATTCTGACAATCCAAGTGACTATAGGGGCATTACAATAACAAGCTCAGTTGGTAAAGATGTTAATGCAATCCTCAATGACAGACTAAGTACATTTAAAATATTTACAAAAAAAGCCAGAACATCTGACCACATGTTTATACTTAATTGTATTCTAGAGAACTACACTGTAATGTTAATAATGGTAAAGTGTATGCATGTTTTGTTGATTTCAAAAAATCTTTCGATAGTGTCATTCATACGGGTATTCTGATTAAACTTTTGATACTGGAGTAGGGACGAAATTCTATTAAATTATCAAACATATATACGAGAGGAGCAAAACCTGTTTCCGTATACATGATCAGATTACATAATTTTTCAGCAATGATGAACGAGTTAAGCAAGGGGATACATTTAAGTCCCAATCTTTTTAAACTGTTCATTAATGACCTTCCAGACTATTTAGAACAGTCACCTGATCCTGTCAGTATCAACATGGAGGCCCCGGGTTCAATCCTCTGTGGTGCCACTGAGTTTCGTCCGTGTGTTCTTGGGCAAGACACTTTCCCTTAGCCTCGTCCGTCGGATGGGGACGTAAACCGGGCGGTCCCTTGTATCGGTGTATCCTCCGAGCACGTCAAAGAACCATGGAATCTATTCGATAATAAGAGTAGGGGACGGTTCCCGGATTCCTATGTATCATTCCCTTCTCTCTGGGGCGCCTCTAAATAACCTATACTGTGTTGATGAGCCGTTAAACAACATTCAATTCAATTCAATTCAACATGCGTAAGATCCATTGCTTACTGTAATTCTATTATCAAAATCTACAGCACAAATTAAATATACTTAAAAAATATTGCCAGGATCGGTGCCTCTCGATCAACGTCAATAAAACCAAAGTGTTAATATTCAACAAAGCAGGTAGACTCATTAAACATGATTTTACTTTTGACAATAATAAAATAAAATGTGTCTCCACATACAATACCTTGGTGTATATTTCAGTGCATCTGGTTCTTTCTCCTTTGCTCAGAACGAACTATATCCAAAAGCTTTAAAGGCATATTTTAAACTTCGTGGGGTTTTTCTGTCGTTTAATCCCAGTATTAGGACAAGTATTAATGTATTTGACCACACTTTAAAACCCATACTTTTATATGGATTGGTTCAGATATCTGGGGAAACAACCCATGTACTTGTAAATACCGAAATGGGGATATTCCTATTGATAAGATTTACTCGAATACCAGTTGCGAAAGGTTACATTTAAAAGTTTGTAAATTTAATCTTGGGGTTCACAAAAAAAGTACTAATTTTGCAGTACTCTCAGAACTTGGTCGTCATCCTCTCCATTTTGATATTATAAAACCTATGCTTATTTATTGGTACAGATTGGAAAATCTTGGCAGTTCCTTTCCACTGTTGAATGATGCCTTTGTAAGTGCTAAGGAACTACACCATTTAAGAAAACCTTCTTGGTATGGACCTATTTCCACCTTATTGAAGTGCATCAATGGTTATTCATCATTGGCATCTACCAGCTTAGGTAGATTCAAAGTACAGATTAAAAAACTTCTTAAAGTTGATTATATTGACCAGTGGAAATCTACTTTAAGCAATCTGCCAAGCGGCAAGCTGACAACTTATGCGCTAGTTAAAACTAACTTTGGCCTCGAAAATATTTATCAATTTTACCTAGTTGTAAGCAAAGGAGAACTATGACCAAGCTTCGCATATCTTCTCACAGACTTCGAATAGAATTAGGTAGATACCAAAACATTTCTCGATGTAACAGAATTTGCTTAAAATGCAGCCTCAATGCTATTGAGGATGAATGTCACTTTTTGTTTTCTTGTACTGGGGATGTCAAATGTTCATCACATTGTGTAAACTTCACAAATTTGAGTATTCAGAACAAACTGACCTGGTTGTTAAATACAGAAGACTCTCAAATACTAACAACAGTTTGTAATTTTTTTCAAAAAGTCCAGACTTTTAAGTTAGTCAGTACATATAAACATAGATCTTCTATAAGTGATTATAGGACTATCTAGTGACTGTTTCGTTACATAATATATGTTGGATCCCATCTGGGTGTTTACCTTTTCAGAATGGAAATATGAAATATATCGCTAATAGAACTGAATATCAATTGTAATCGGTAAGGTAGCAGGTTAATTATTATATCCGGATGCTGCAACATTACATCGTATTGTTATTTTGAGTGTAACTTAACCAAAATTGTCTCCCTTGGTCCTTTTAGTATCTACCCTTGGTGCTCGTTGCAATTAAACAACTAGCTGTACTTGTTTATCTGCATCGTGCACGAGGAGGACACAATCTTGGGCAGACTGACTTTTATCTAAATTCACTCTTATTTAATTATGTGGCCCTTTGCAATCTAGTAAATTGTTGCATATCAATAATCATAATGAATATAACTTTATTTCATATATCTTTCCCTTTTTATTCTTATTGTATTATTATATTCACATTGTTTAATTGATAAATTTGACATGTTGTATTATGCCCCGTGTGGGCCCTTATTGGTAATAATGCACTATTCTATTCGATTCTATACCTCCGGTCCGTATAAACTCGGTACATGCGCAGTGAAGCAGTCTAGTCATCCGTAAGAATCGAAGAGTGAGGTTGTAACAAAAGTAGAGAAATATATATTATTCAACACATATACATATAAAACCAGACACAAAGAGCACGCCCGGGACTCGCACCGCCAGCATCGCTTTGGCAATACCGAGAGGTTAAGGCGGAGGATTTCCGGTAATGCAGGCGAGCGATCAAAATTGCCGAAATTGAGGTAGATGTCCAGAATTGTGCGCGATTATTTTTGTATTTAAACCTTTTTTCAAAAATCGAAGAATGTCATGTGCTAGCCAATTGAACAAAGAGTCTATTCCCAGAATTTGGGCATCGACCATCTACGAATGCTTTTTACTAGTCTTTAAACATATACAATGAATATGATTCTAAATTTAAAGAAAACGAAGTAATGGGAGGCTATATAGTTTTAATTCCCTGATTTTAGAGTTGACGTTCTATAAAGATGTTAACTCAACAGAGTTTTTTAAACACGAAAAACTGCTAAGAAAAGTAACCGGCGATACCGGTTTTTGTTCTTTGTACGTATTTTGGTCCCATATTTCAAACCACCATTGATCATGTTTAAAAATTAAAGTAAAATTAGTACGTCATGTTATATAGTTTTTTTCTGGTCGATGTTCCCACCAAAGTGACCATGTTCTGTTCAATTTATATTCTTATGAAAAAAAAGGTTCTATAGTCACTTTTTATTCATCTGTTTCAACTCACCAACTTGTTATCTATTTAAGTTGAAACAAAAATATCATATGTATGGTTAAACAGAATCTGTATCATTTTTATTTTCAGAGTCCCTGATGTCCTGAGATGCTGGGAGTTAGCTGAAAAATGTTGCTGAAGTCGCAATATATATAGGAGGATTTTATTGAAACAAGTGTCTAGTCACATAATTATATAATAACTTTTTACAAGATTAACAACAGAATCAGAAATACTTAAACGAACAAGAATAGTATAACGCGACGTTGTACAATATTTTTTTTATTTGTTTTTATGAATCATGAATCAGAGGTGGATCGATGGCGGCATTAACTGGACAGTTCATTGGAGTGGCTCAAAATAAGTGCTAATACGAAAATATAAATGTGTTTCTGTTAATCTGACCAATTTCTTTATTGGATTAAAACGATGTTTCCGGAATTTTATTGGATTATAAAGTTTGTGGAATAACAGATGGCAGGAGGTGTATATTACTGGTTCTACCCAGAAAAGTGGGTGGTCTGCCTCCACCAAAAAAACAACAAACAGATACATGTATATATATAACCCCACATATGTTGAAAAGGAAGCACCATATAAACAATACAGGCACCATATAAACAATACAGGCACCATATAAACTATACAGGCCGACAGGTGCGCATATTAAAGGGACATGCAGCAATCTTTTTTTTAAACTCCAAAATGTTATAACTTATAATTTAAATATATGCAAGCGGGTGTAAAGTGAAAATCAATCCTTGATTATAAATCAATCGAGGTGCTAATTTTAATGCTTGATAAATACTTCAAAAATGCTGTGTGTCCCTTTAATAAATAAAAACAATTATTGTATGATGCAATTTAATTTTTTATGTAATACCCTTTATATTTGGGATGTATTGCTGTAAATATTTGAAATAAAATGTTTTAATCAAATAAATAATTCACTTCGATATCTGACTTGTTACATATTTTTTACTTAGTCATGAAAGATAATATCTAAGACCTTAATATGTACCTTAAATGTTTATTGTTTACCATCGAATGGTGAGGCGGCATATGGTGTTAGCCATCTGTGCGTCTATATCCTTCCATAGTTGTTAACCAATTGTTTCGAAACTTTACATGATGTTATCTATGATGTCAAGAGGAGCATATCGATTTTGCATCAAAATAAACTTTATTTATGAATATATATTATTGCATTGTACAATTTTCCACGGATTGTTTTTAGTGCGGTCATTCGTGTCCCATGGACATATTGAGTTATGGAGATGTTCGGTTGCCCTTTTTATATTTGTATACATTCTCATTTTCACCTCTCACCGCTGGGGGTTAAATTCCCACTGGGAGCTCAACTTGCAGGTGAGAAAGTGTCGATTCTTACGGATTGCAGAAAGTATACAGTACTGGTTCTACCCAGGAAATATGACCTAAAATGTGCTATAATGACATAAAACACCATTTAACTTTAAAAATATAAAGTAAAAAAAATGGCCATCTTTCTTTTCTTTCCTTCGATACTATCAGACTCTTTGAATAAGTATTACGACAGTGTTTCTGTCTGATAAAAAAGTCATCTTTAATAGGTTTCAACCGACAAATGGTCTATATTTAAACTAATACAAGTAAGATCCCCTCAACCCCTTTTATGTGTGGGTGATATATTCAACGGTTGATTCATGATGCTAGCATGGGACAGCTACAGTACATGTGACAGTGCTGAGTGCAGTTGCGGATGAATTGAATTGAATGTTGTTTAACGGCTCATCAACACAGTACAGGTTATTTAGAGCCGCCCCAGAGAGAGGGGAAGGATACATAGCAATCCGGGAACCGTGCCCTACTCTTATTATCGAATAGATTATGGTTCTTTAACGTGCTCGGATGATAGACTGATACGCGGGACCACCCGGTTTACGTCCCCATCCGACGGACGAGGCTATTAAAGGGAAAGTGTCTTGCCCAAGAACACACCGACAAAACTCTGTGGCACCACCTCCGGTTACAAATCCGCTGCGCTACTGACTGCGCCAAGTTGCGGATGCCAATTAGACACTGGACAGTCTAGTCAAAAACACAGCAACAAATATATTATCTGAATATGTTTAAAATGTATGCTTGCAAGAGCTTTCAAAACAGATGTTCATGATTTTAGTTGGGGTTGGAAGAGGAAGGGGCGCATGCTTTTAAATCTCAGCTCAGATGCCCTCCCCATCCTTCTCTCCACCCCAACTCCCATCTTGAACAGTAGCGATTGTTACGTACACTTCCCACATATGAGAGGGTGCCCAATACTACCACCCGCTCCGTCGAATACGCGCCTGCAGTTCTTGCGAGGGCAATCAATTCAAAATTACAGTTGAGTCAAACATCTCGTACTTTCGTTTACTTTTGATAAAGAAATAACATGCTTTTTGTGACATGCAGCAAAATTCATGTAATATGTGAGCTGAAACAACAATTCAAGTATCTCCTCGTATTTTATTTAACAAAAAAAACACACGATTGTTTTCATCAAACTGAAGACATTTATATTGGTTTTATTGTTATCTGGATGACGACAAAAATAAATTGTATAGTTATGCCTCGGTCAGATGAGACCTACGGGTGGTACCGGGCCCGTAGGACTTGGGGAGCCGTACGGGCCTGTGGCCCGTGGGAAGTCCGTACGAAATCACCATCCTGCGATGTTGTGGTCACATGCATGAGGGCGGTCTACGGGCGTTCTACGGGTTCTCTGCGTCTTCTTACGATTTTTTGACCACGGGATCGCAAGAACCCGTACGTGTACCCTACGGGTTCCGTAAGGTGCACGTGCGGGCACCGTACGGACCCGTGTGGATGCCGTACGGGCTTGAGAACATCCATACGCAAACTGGCCGTAACCAGTCGTGACTGCCCGTGCGGGACCCGTACGGGTTTCGAAGCCCCCGTACGTGGCCCGCAATGGGCCTGTACGATTTTTTTTAAAGGCCGTACGGGGCCCGTGAGAGCCCGTACGGGGACATTAGGATCCAACAGACCTGCGGGCCCGTAAGGGCACCCGTACGGGCCCCGCACAGTCCCCGCATGATTGTCTAGGGGCCTTCTACGGGCTCAAAATCGTAGAAAGCCCGTGTCTGAAAGTTGTGCATGCTCAACTTTCAGCCACGGGCTATACGGCGCCCCTACGGGTCCAAAAATCTTCGAAAAATCGTGCGGGCCCGCACGGCATGCCGTGCGATTACCAACGGGTTCTCAGGGTTTTGGCCCTTACGGGGCCCGTAAACTGCCCGGGAGCTTCATGTGACCGGGGCATAATACAGAATATATCTCATGAAACTGTCTAAAAGGCTCCGTTATGTTTAAATATATGTATATTAATGTTCAGATCAAAAGGCAAAAGCTCTAGGTCATAGTGTAATAAAAACGAAAGCATACTATATAGGTATAAAGGTATAAACATCATACACAGGTACCGTCATACACAAATGTCACACTCGCAGTTTATTTTTATTTCATTGATTCGGGTCTTTCATAGCTCCGTTTCTAATGTATATCGATCATAAATAGAAACATATGCATTCATACTGGAAGTAGAACATCATACCACAGCTGACTTGCTTTTATAGTGTTTTGATTCCTGCTAATTATATGGTTTAGCTCGGTTTCTAAGTCGTCTGTAGCAGGGAGTAAGTATAAAGGACCAATTTTGATTTTCTTTTGTTGCCATTGATACTAGGTATCTCTATATAAGGCTAGTGGGCGTGTACGGTATAAAAGCAAGTGTTTCTGCGTTTTGTTCTAGGAAAGGTAAGTTTTTCCCGAATTCAATAATTACATTTCTAGATTTAAGTCTTATTTACTTGTAATTTCAAAGCTCCTTTGAACGGATAGTTTCAAAGCTCCTTTGAACGGATAGTTAATCTGAGTTCACTACCTAGATTAATTAACTTCATCCCAATCCTCACCAAACTGCACACAGACTACGTATATTGCAATGAATTCCTGCTTTCTTTTGCAATTTGTTCACCATTACGTGGTCCCGCCTTAATTCCATTATGCGACTGGAAAGCTTATATTAGCAGGATTTTATAACGGATATTTCGACAATAAAACAGGTTTAATTTTTTTTTTACTGAACAAATCCGATACCATGTTTAAAATTACCTATTAAATGTTTTAGTTTTACAATATATGCAAACGTTTTAAGCCGAAATTACGGTTTTATTTCATACCCGAGCAAACCCCAATTTTGCTTCTTGGAGAAGTGGTTGGATGGGTTACGAACGTTAATACTCTGACCACGTAATGCGTCCTTAATAGTTTAATTATTTTAGATATTATAGTTTGCAACTACTATCACAATAGTAGACGGACTCGAGGACCTTATGTATATAGGATCGTAGTATGCCATGTGGAAAAGTACTCCTGAAAAAACGTCACATGGCACAGTGCGTATCTTACTAAACAAACAACATTTACGAACAAAATAAATCCGGATAATTCAAACAAACAATTAAATTACCTAAAAAATACTTTTTATTCATTCTACTATTGCAAGTTCTGCAATTTCACATAGTTTTGAATAAGTTTTTCAGATTTCCACCTAGAAAAGAAATTTCGCAGATTTTGGCTGTTTGATGTTTTATTACACGAAATAATGAACCATGTTCATTTTTTATATATATATTTTTTTTACCAAATTGTTTTATTTTGATAATTTAATAAGAGTTTATGTAACCATAATCTCAAAATTAACACTTTGCCATATGAAAAAGTACACATGTAGCACTGCGTTACAATGTGGCATATTGCGTTATAGTATATCGATAAAAAATAATCCTATTGATCAGCTGAGTCCAATGTCGAAACTCGCATTCAGTATTTTTGATGTTACTTTGTTGATCGCAGGTAAAGAAATCAAATAGGTTATGTGTGTGTCTTTATGTGTGTAATTTTAAGGATTATAGTCCCTCTACCATTTGATCCCCGAGAAGAATCCCTCGTTGACTCGGCATTATGTGTGGACTTTTGTGTGAATGATTGTATGTAGTGCTATGTATCTATCTACAGTCTACTAGAAACAGATAACATATACAGAAACAGATATAGTACTTCCACGTCGGAATACCACGCCGTAGTACACGATACCCCGCCCAGTCACATTATTCTGACACCGGGTTGTCCAGACGTTGCACTACCCATTATTTGTTATTTGCTTGTCAAGCAAGCGTTACAAGTAACTACTACTTTGATATGACGCGGCCAGGGGACTTGAACCCACGACTACCGATTGCAGGCCAGACACTCTAACCACTACACCACTGTATTTCGATATTAAAATAAATTCGCTATAAAACTGCCTTATATACGGGGTCCCAGCCATGTTTCACGAGTTTGCAGTTGGTAGTAAACCAAGAGTCAAACCGCCCCCATTTGTTTTAGGTACACGCCCACTGGACTTACATACAGCTATAGTATCTTTAATGATTTTTTGTCAGATTTGTGTTTATCATGCATGGAAATTCCCCCGAGCTATGTTCATTCTAGTCTTGATCATCTTCGACGCTTGATTGTAAATACAAACGTCTTGACGGTTTGTGCAGAATCAAATTTGAAACTGGAAGTACGTGACGTAAATGTTTTTTGTTTAATAAAGTGTTTCTGACCATCCGCATTTAGTTCGTCGATATACTATTGAAGTTTCCTTCTTTGGTTATCTTTGTTTATTAATAAATGTATTGTCTTTCTGCATATGTCTGTATATCTTGGATAGCAGGTGTTCCTGTCTCAACCAATCAGAAACCTTACCAGTGTATCGGCAAAATCAAACTTTGTTCAGGAGGACTGGTCTAGACGTTTGTCTTGAAAACAAGCAAGCGTCGCAGATGATCTAGACTATGTTCATTGATCTAGACTATGTTTATTGATCTAGACATCTAGACTATGTTCATTGATCCAGACTATGTTCATTGATCTAGACATCTAGACTATGTTCATTGATCTAGACATCTAGACTATGTTCATTGATCTAGACTATGTTCATTATACTGCGTATGACTCTCACCGTGCCAATCAGATTTCCCAAAAAGTTTTAAAAGCCCGTCTGCTTTATTTCGCCCACTTACGGTGTGTGTCTCACCAAAAAGTGCACACGTCATTCTGATATTGAAAGAGAACTCTTAAAACGTGTATACAACTTTATTTCACAAACTGCTTAGTACACAACCATTGTAAAGCAAATTACAACAATAACACACACGCGCGCGCGCGCGCACACACACACATAAATGACATAATAACGGTGTTTACATGGGTCGTTTGTAATTGCTTATTACAATAAGCAATTAATAAGCAATTACAAACGACCCATGTAAACACTAAAGTCACACTTTTCCCATATCTACATGCACTTTTCCCATATCTACATGTAGATATGGGAAAAGTGTGACTTTAGTGTTTACATGTAGATATGGGAAAAGTGTGACTTTAGTGTTTACATGGGTCACTAAAGTCACACTTTTCCCATATCTACATGTAGATATGGGAAAAGTGTGACTTTAGTGTTTACATGGGTCGTTTGTAATTGCTTATTGTGGTTTAGTTCTAGCATTGCCCATGAAAAAAATAAAATGAAATGATGTAAAAATGATTGAATTGGTATTTCCTTTTTATTTTATTGAAAAACATTCAACCCATCGATATATATAACCCAAAACGTAGCGGTGTAGTTAGCAGTTTTGAGAAGTGTATGTCATATAATGTGAATGTTAGTACAGATACACATGTCTATTAATCCACCACGGATTTTAATAGTTATTAATAGTTGTAATTCAATTGCTGACTACTTTAACTTAGTTTGTCTACCACAGACCTTAAATAAACAATGACATAGATACCCGTTGTAGAGTGAGGACACGTTTTAACCCAGTAAATGAAAACAAAATGAAAACACTTTACTGACGGTCCGTATTACCATTGTGCTAGCATTCTTCACCAACAAACGTTTCTAAGTAAAATGGTCAATATGCTTTTTATCATAATACTTAATGTCTACAGACGTATACAAACATGACATATATATTTAACCGTGACATATTACATACATTACATACATTACATGCTTAGAGTAATTTACATGAATTTAACGGAGGACCACTAAACGAATGATACCTATTAGTGTAATTGTCAGGAATTTAACTAAGGGCAACTTAACGAATGATACCTATTTAGTGTAATTGACAGAAATTTAACAGAGGACCACTTAACGAATGATACCTATTAGTGTAATTGTCAGGAATTTAACAGAGGACCACTTAACGAATGATACCTGTTTAGTGTAAATGACAGGAATTTAAGAGAGGACCACTTAATGAATGATACATGTTTAGTGTAATTGACAGGAATTCAACAGAGGACCACTTAACGAATGATACCTGTTCAGTGCAATTGACAGGAATTTAAATGGGGACCACCTAATGAATGTTACATCTTAAGTGTAATTGACAGGAATTTAACAGAGGACCACTTAACGAATGATACATTTTGAGTGTAATTGACAGGAATTTAACAGAGGACCGCTTAACGAATGATACCTGTTTAGTGCAATTGATAGGAATTTAAATGGGGACCACTTAATGAATGTTACATTTTAAGTGTAATTGACAGGAATTTAACAGAGGACCACTTAACGAATGGTACCTGTTCAGTGCAAATGACAGGAATTTAAATGAGGACCACTTAATGAATGTTACATCTTAAGTGTAATTGACAGGAATTTAACAGAGGACCACTTAACGAATGATACCTATTTAGTGTAATTGACAGGAATTTAACAGAGGACCACATAACGAATGATACCTATTTTGTGTAATTGGCAGGAATTTAACAGAGGACCACTTAACGAATGATACCTGTTTAGTGCAATTGATAGGAATTTAAATGGGGACCACTTAATGAATATTACGTAATTGACAGGAATTTAACAGAGGCCCACTTAAAGAATGATACCTATTTAGTGTAATTTACAGGAATTTAACAAAGGATCACTTAACGAATGATACCTGTTCAGTGCAATTGACAGGAATTTAAATGGGGACCACTTAATGAATGTTACATCTTAAGTGTAATTGACAGAAATTTATCAGAGGACCCCTTAACGAATGATACCTATTTAGTGTAATTGACAGAAATTTAACAGAGGACCACTTAACGAATGATACCTGTTCAGTGCAATTGACATGAATTTAAATGGGGACCACATAATGAATGTTACATCTTAAGTGTAATTGACAGAAATTTAACAGAGGACCACTTAACGAATGATACCTATTTAGTGTAATTGACAGGAATTTAACAGAGGACCCCTTAACGAATGATACCTGTTTAGTGTAATTGACAGGAATTTAACAGAGGACCACTTAACGAATGATACCTATTTAGTGTAATTGACAGGAATTTAACAGAGGACCCCTTAACGAATGATACCTGTTTAGTGTAATTGACAGGAATTTAACAGAGGACCACTTAACGAATGATACCTGTTTAGTGTAATTGACAGGACTTTAACAGAGGACCACTTAACGAATGATACATCTTAAGTGTAATTGACAGAAATTTAACAGAGGACCACTTAACGAATGATACCCGTTGAGTGTAATTGACAGGAATTTAACAGAGGACCACTTAACGAATGATACAAATTTAGTGTAATTGACAGGAATTTAACAGAAGACCACTTATCGAATGATACCTATTTAGTGTAATAGACAGAAATTTAACAGAGGACCACTTAACGATTGATACCCGTTTAGTGTAATTGACAGGAATTTAACAGAGGACCACTTAACGAATGATACCTATTTAGTGTAATTGACAGGAATTTAACAGAAGACCACTTATCGAATGTACATGTACATGTAAATGACAGGAATTTGACAGGGGACCACCTAACGAAATATACATGTTTAGAGTAATTGACAGGAATTTGACAGGGGACCACCTGACGAATGATACATGTTTAGTGTAATTAATTGATCGGAATACAAAAGAGGACCGGTTACTGTGTAATAGATTATATGAATATTACTTGTGATACCGAATGCCAATGAAGGTTCGATTACGAAAGGAACCAGAATTTTAAGTCATGAATTCTTTCTAAAATATGTTTTAATGGCACGGTAGCGATTAATTATTTGTATAGAGTTAAGATGTCTCATTATGTTCTACTGTTGTTAGAATTAATAAAGTCGAGTCGCTTAATTGTATTTGTTAAAATGAGGAATATTATGTCGCTAGTAAGAACACTCCTTAAATAAATGATCATATAAGACAACACGAATCTTAAACATTCGTGTTTGTTTGATAACGACTGTTTTATATGAAAGTCATGTGTAATCCTCTTTATAAAAGAGCATTGAATAAAACTTTTTTTTTAAGATTCATGTTGTAAATAACACGTTTTTTGTTCAAGCATATATTACATAACACACTGCTCGTCTTCCTTTTCCCTCGTCTGCAAAGCCATACCATAAAGGTAAAAGCGTTTGATACTGGAAAGTGAGGTGATGAAGGAATTGGGAAATGGGGCGGGGCTGAGCAGGGAGGGTATTGGGTCTGAAAAATGTATGACAACCACAAACAAAACTAGAACTATCGCCGGAGGCGGACAAATACCCCCGCTGGCAACTTGTTGGGGGTGGGTAAACATACAAGACTTTGTTTCTATAAGATATATTGACATATATTATAGAGAAAAAGACCGACAATAATTTTCTATTTGACTACCAAGTATGAAATGCATTAAAATACAAAGGGCCATAACTGAGTGGAAAATTACCGAACCGGAACATCACGACAATATGCGCATCTCCACTTGATATTGATGCTTTGTAGCAAGTTTTACGATATTATAACACGAGGTTTTAGAGAAATAGCCCGAACAAGAATTTTCTACTTGACTACAAAGTATGAAATGCATTTAAAATACAAAGGGCCATAACTTAGTAAAAAACTATTGAACCGGAACGTCATGACAACATGCATATCTCCACTTGATATTGATACTTCCTAGCAAGTTTCAATAAATTCTCTAATAGTTTTAGAGAAATAGCCCGGACAACAATATTGTATTATATATATATATTAGAAATACAAAGGGCCATAACTCAGTGGAAAATTATCGAACAGGAACGTCAGGACAATATGCGCATATTCACTTGATATTGATGCTTCGTAGCAAGTTTCACGAAATTATAAAATGGGGTTTTAGAGAAATAGCACGGACAAGAATCTTCTATTTGACTACCAAGTATGAAATGCATTAAAAATACAAAGGGCCATAACTCAGTGGAAAATTATTGAACCTGAAAGTCATGACAGTATGCGCATATTCACTTGATATTGATGCTTCGTAGCAAGTTTCATGACATTATAACACGAGGTTTTAGAAAAATAGCGCGGACAAGAATTTTCTATTTCACTACCAAGTATGAAATGCATTAAAAATACAAAGGGCCATAACTCAGTGGAAAATTATTGAACCCGAACGTGATGGCAGTATGCACATCTCCACTTGATATTGATACTTCCTAGCAAGTTTCGCTAAATTCTAACAAGGAGTTTTAGAGAAATAGCCCGGACAATAATTTTGTATTATATATATATATTAGAAATACAAAGAGCCATAACTCAGTGAAAAATTATCGAACTGGAACGTCATGACAGTATGTGCATGTCCACTCAATATTGATACTTTCTAGCAATTTCGCGAAATTCTAAGAAGGAATTATTGAGAAATAGCCTGGACAAGAATTGCGTCTACGGACAGACGGACGGACGATCGGACGGACGGACAGACGGACGGACGGACAAAGTGATTCCAGTATACGCCCCCCTACCCCCACTTTGCGGAGGTATAATAAAACAAACCATAGAACAAATCTTCGCTATATATGCCGCAAGTTCAGCTTAAGGATATCAATCAAAATATATCATCACGCTAAAAAAGGGTTTTTCAGCGATCCGTAACAAAGTGTGCATTCTATAACTATTTTGGGGAATTGAATTGAAAATTATTGAGGTTGCGCTGTTAGTTGCCTTTGAAAAACCTAGTCTGTGACTCCGGAAAAACTGTCGGAAAAGGGGGTGCGCTCGGTGTTAGACCTGGCAAAACACTGGATGAGCTCAGGAAATCTGTGTTATTGAGGTTGCGCTGGGAGTTGTCTGGGAAAAAACTATTCTGGTACTCCGGAAAAACTGTCGAAATAGGGGGGGCGCTCGGTGTTCGATCTTGATGTTGTGGCAGCCTAAATTCCAAAACATTGGAGAGAAGAGATTTCTCCTCGTTTTTCCGGTTACTACGCTTATACACATAATATAGTGTAATTCCACTAACTCCTACAATTGCTATTGATGCTGCTGCACCTTTTGCAAAGTCAGCCTAAAATAAAAATAAAAAAGCAGCATTTACAATACATGAAACTATTTGTATAATTGTTCCTATATTAAAAGTTAAAAATAGTGTCATGCATTCTATATCACATATTGTTGATTGTATGGCTCCAGAGCTTTAAGATTTATCTAAACAGGTTGTATACAGAGTTCCCAGGTACCAGGTTAGTACATGTGTACTACATCACATACATGGACAATGACACAATTGCAGAGTGTTTAAAGAAACATGTTATGCAGCCTTTTTATAACGACGTTATGCCAGCTTTTGTGGGAAACAAATCATATATTTGCGAATAATTTCACTATACTTGTTCATTCTTTTTACCATACTTTGGTCATGTGGTACTGTGGACATGTGCTATTATGGTGATGTGGGTACTATGGTCATGTGGTACTATGGTCATTTGGTATTACGGACATGTGGTATAATGGTCATGTGGGTACTATGGTCATGTGGTACTTTGGTCATGTTGGTACTATATACATGTGATATTATGGTGATGTGGGTACTATGGTCATGTGGTACTATGGTCATGTGGTATTATGGTCATGTGGGTACTATGGGCATGTGATACTATTGTCCTGCGGTACTATGGATATGGTATTATAGTCCTGCGGTACAATGGACATGTGGTACTATGGTCTTGCAGTCCTAGTGTAATGTGGTACTATGGTCCTGCAGTACTATGATCATGTGGTATTATGGTCATGTGGTACTATGGTTCTGCGGTACTACGTTTATGTGGTATTATGGTCATGTGGGTACTATGGGCATGTGATACTATTGTCCTGCGGTACTATGGATGTGGTATTATAGTCCTGCGGTACAATGGACATGTGGTACTATGGTCTTGCAGTCCTAGGGTAATGTGGTACTATGGTCCTGCAGTACTATGATCATGTGGTATTATGGTCGAGTAGGTAGATGCCAGCTCAAGGATCACACGAGAGGCGGAGCCTCGAGTGTGATCCTGATCTGGCATTTACCTACTCGAGGTGATACAACCTTCCAGAACACGTTAGTGTGTGTGTGTATTTCTAAGGATTATAGTCCCTCCACCTACGACAGGCGTCCTACCCGACGATTATAGGCACAATGTCTGGACTTTTACCTGTGTGTTGTTGTGTGATGTGATACTCTAGTAATGATCCTTTTATTATATACCTGTTACACATCATTAACATAGAAATATTTGCATTGCTATTGCATACATATTCAATAAAGCATATTATTTCTCGATAAAGCGCAGCGGGAATATGTATGTAAATTTAAGGTGTTGGTGTTCATTCGTCTGATCTATTTGTTTTGTTTGTATGACGTAACGTCGTCTTGACGTTCTCGCGCATAGTGGCGTAAAACTTGCTTGAATCATTGGAAAAACCGCTGTTCTATTTTAAGTAAGATAGTGATACTAATTATAATTTTAGTAGCATAGTGATAACTTGTATAGTGCGATACAGGTTGTTGTATTACATTGTAAGAAAATGAAGGTACTATGTATATATTATTGATAGGTATATAATAAATAATGATATTATGGCCATGATGAATAATGGTAGTATGGCTATGACGGATACAGGTATTGATAATATGGAATGGTATTATGGTCTTGATGGATACTGGTATTGATAATATGTTACGGTATTATGGTCATGGTGGATACTGATATTGATAATATGTAATGGTAGTATGGTCATGATGGATACTGCTATTGATAATATGTAATGGTATTATGGTCATAATGGATACTGGTATAGATAATATGTAATGATAGTATGGTCATGATGAATACTGGTATTGATAATATGTAATGGTGTTATGGACATGATGGATATTGGTATCGATAATATGTAATGGTTTATGATCATAATTGATACAGGTATTGTTAATATGTATTGGTATTATGACTATGTAGGATACTGGTATTGATCATAGGTATTATGTCTATGAAGGATGCTGTATTGATAATATGTAATGGTATAATGGTCATAATGGATACTGGTATTGATAATATGTAATGGTATTATGGTCATGATGGATACTGGTATCGGTAATATGTAATGGTATCATGGTCATGATCGATACTGGTATTGATAATATGTAATGATATTATGGTCATGATGGATACTGGTATTGATAATACTTAATGGTGTTATGGCCGTGATGAATACTGGTATTGATAATATGTAATGGTGTTATGGTCATGATGGATACTGGTATTGATAATATGTAATGGTGTTATGGTCATGATGGATACTGGTATTGATAATATGTAATGGTGTTATGGTCATGATGGATACTGGTATTGATAATATGTAATGGTGTTATGGTCATGATGGATACTGGTATTGATGATATGTAATGGTGATATGGTCATCATGGATACTGGTATTGATAATATGTAATGATGTTTCGGTCACGATGGATTCTGGTGTTGATAATATGTAATGGTATTATGGTCATGATGGATACTGGTATTGATAATATGTAATGGTATTGTGGTTACGATGGATACTGGTGTTGAGAATATGTAATGGTGTGATGGTTACGAAGGATACTGGTATTGGTAATATGTAATGGTATTATGGTCAGATGGATACTGGTATTGATTATATGTAATAGGATTATAGCTATGAAAGATACTGGTATTTATCATATGTAAAGGTATTACGGTCATGGTGGATACTGGTATTGATAGTTTGTAATGGTATTATGGTCATTGTGGATACTGGTATTGATAGTTTGTAATGGTATTATGGTCATTGTGGATACTGGTATTGATAGTTTGTAAAGGTATTACGGTCATGGTGGATACTGGTATTGATAGTTTGTAATGGTATTATGGTCATTGTGGATACTGGTATTGATATTACGGTCATGAAGGAGACTGTATTGATAATATGTAATGGTATTATGGTCACGATGGATACTGGTATTGATTGTATGTATTGGTATTATGGCTATGTAGAATACTGATATTGAACATATGTAATATGTATATGAAGGATACTGTATTGATAATATGTCATGGTATTATGTTCATGATGGATGGTGGTATTGATAATATGTAATTGTGTTATGGTCATGATGGATACTGGTATTGATAATATGTAATGGTATTATGGTCATGATGAATACTGGTATGGATAATATGTAATGGTATTATGGTCATGATGGATACTGGTATTGATAATATATAATGGTATTATGGTCATGATGGATACTGGTATTGATAATATGTAATGGTCATGATGGATAATGGTATTGTTAATATGAAATGGTAGTATGGTCATGATGGATACTGGTATTGACAATATATAATGGTGATATGGTCATGATGGATGCTGCTATTGATAATATGTAATGGTATTATGGTCCTGATGGATACTGGTATGGATAATATGTAATGGTATAATGGTCATAATGGATACTGGTATTGATATGTAATGGTATTATGGTCATGATGGATACTGGTATTGATATGTAATGGTATTATGGTCATGATGGATACTGGTATTGATAATATGTAATGGTATTATGGTCATGATGGATACTGGTATTGATAATATGTAATGGTATTATGGTCATGATGGATACTGGTATTGATAATATGTAATGGTATTATGTTCATGATGGATACTGGTATTGATAATATGTAATGGTGTTATGGCCATGATGGATACTGGTATTGACTAATACGTAATGGTATTATGGTCATGATGGATACTGGTATTGATAAAATGTAATGGTAGTATGGTCATAATATATACTGGTATTGATAATATGTATTGGTGTTATGACCATGATGGATACTGGTATTGATAATATGTAATGGTATTACGGTCATGATGGATACCGGTATTGATAATATGTAATTGTATTATGGTCACGATGGATACTGGTATTGCTAATATGTAATGGTATTACGGTCATAATGGATACTGGTATTGATAATATATAATGGTGTTATGGTTACGATGGATTCTGGTATTGATTATATGTAATAGTATTATGGCTATGAAAAATACTGGCATTTATCATATGCAGTGGTATTACGGTCATGGTGGATACTGGTATTGATAATTTGTAATGTTATTATGGTCATGATGAATACTGGTATTGATAATATGTGTAATGTTATTACGGTCATGAAGGATACTGTATTGATAATATGTAATGGTACTATGTTCTCGATGGATACTGGTATTGATAATATGTAATGTTATTATGGGTATGAAGGATACTGGTATTGATCATAGGTATTATGGCTATGTAGGATACTGTATTGATAATATGTAATGGTATTATGTTCATGATGGATGCTGCTATTGATAATATTGAAGTGAAATTATTGATTTTCTATTATATATTTGGCTAGAAGCGTCAACTGCCTGTGACGCGGTGACCTCATTTTATCGGTTTCTGCAAGAACATTTTCGTTCAGATTTTATCATATTTATGCGGTGTCATGTATAAGCATCGACGCACACGTTTGTCCGACTATCTTACCCTATCTAGAAGAGAATTTCTCCGTTATTTGCGATGATTTTCGATAAAACTCCTTCAATTTATTCAATCTTCAGCATCATGTACATTTGTTTGTCTTCCGGTGGCCTCGTTTTAAAATCGAGCATCGGCTTCATTCCGTGACGGCAGTGAAAAGTAATATTTGTAATTCTTCAAAATATTTTAAAAAGTGTTTATTGTTGTTATTTCACCATTCTTTATTGCATTTTTGGTAGTAATAAGTTTGGGAAAATATATATGTTGGGTACGAGAAGTATCAGTTGGTAGATTTAACGGCAAATCTGTCAGTTTTAATATTTTTATATTCGCTGTGGGCGTGGCTTGCATAAATATTAAAAGTTTTGCCGGCGCAAGATTCGAAAATCTGTTTTTTGGGGCATTCTCTGACGCACCAAGGTGAAGATAGGTACGTGGGTTTCCCTTTTTTTTTGTCCGTGGGGGCATTTTGTTTAGTTGCTTTTGGGGAGGGAACTTTTCTAAAATGTTTTTAGGGATGGGGGTCCTCTTTCCAAAATATGGGTGTTATTTTAAAGGAAGTTTTTGGCTGAAGTTGACTTATTTTCCGATTTTCTACCTTGGGATTTCAGCGTGGTTGTTATTCTGTATGACGACTACACTTTTCGGATTTTTATTAAGCACCCACCACTTCTTTTTCAGATATTGTATTGCCTTATTGTTTATAAAATGTATATGTTCGCCAGGGTGGGAACATGGGTCCAAGGCTCTGTATGTTCATATTTGATAATACATTGTAATTGTATCTGGCGCCCGATGGTGCCAGCCTCACTGTCTGCCACTGCAAAGTGCCAGGTAAGCTGGGGAGCTTTACCACTTATATCGTTATAGTAACTAAATAGATGCATTTAGACCAGTGTATTATGTAAGAAATTATCATGGGGTTCTAGAGAGATTATTCTATATTAAATAGACTGTCAAGTCAGTCTGTTAAGGTTCTATGAGAAGTAAAATCACGAGCCTTTATCCTTGGGTGGGTTGTATTTCTAACCTGGTTATTCATTTTCAGCTATATATTATGCACCATATTATCTCCCTTTCATAGTGATTAAGATTAAAAGGATTATCTCCCTTATATAAATGTGAATTAAGAGGAGTGGTCGCATCTTAACTCTTAGTAATTGCAAAATGTGTAAAGTTAGGCCAGTAATAATACTAAAGGTATAATATTTGATAACAAGATTATCTTTAAAGATCAATATATGGCCATTAGCTATTTTCATGATCAAATTACGTGTTTAACATCTTGTTTGAACATTCTATTTGAACATTAATTTGGACATTAACAATTGATACAACTATCTATCATTTCATAATCTTGTTCATAATTTTATTGATTAGTAATTTCAAATATATGTGCAGACATTTATGTAAAGAGTAATAATTCAATTGTAATTTAGGCTGTACTAAATGCGACTACTACTCTCGACAATGTACTGATAATTTGGAACTTGCCATTGTTGATTTTTTGGGGTTTATTCAAATTGGCACATTCAGTTTTCATTTAATTATTAAAGGGACACTGTCCGTAACTTTTAGCTTATAAAACACCCAATAATTATGTTCGCAAACATTATACACTAAACATTATTCAATATTTACTAATTAAAAGCAAGATTGTTTAACGGAATTCAATCGCGGTACAAAAAAAAGCAAATCCACTTCGTGGGTTTGAACTCGCAGCCCAAACTCGCAGTAAAAATAAGTGTGCGTGAGCGTAAAGTTGTCGGAACTCGCTCCCGACTGAGCTCAGCGGGCTATACATATAACGCTATACATACTATGGTGAAAACCTAGTGCGCTATGGAAGTCACGTGAACGCATAAAAGGTAAATATTGTGGGTCCCACTTTATTTACATTTAATAATTAAAACTTTTTTTTTCAAACTCACGAATGTATTCCTACATACTTCTTAGGGTCTATCCTCATGTTTTCATGTATACATTTCAATGAATAAAAGTCAGACAGTTATTGGGCTATGCTCAATATCTGCTTACTTACGGACAGTGTCCCTTTAAATAGCCTTATAAGGCTGTTAAATTATTTGGGATACACCCAAATATAAAGCGAATTTATAATCATAGTGAAATATAAAGCGAATTTATAATCATAGTCGTGATTTATGAGATCTATGTCTACTTCGCATTGGAATACAACTCCATCCGGAGTCTCCCTAGACATCTCATTTACACGTAAGATCGAACTTTCGAAACATATTATAAATATATGTACATAGTGTTACCTTGTTATTTATAATAAAATATAAAACAAACATTTCAGGAGGAATCTGGCCGTTAAATTCAGTTAAATATATTAAAATTTGATTTCTTCATTGATATTAAATAATGATATTAAACGTTGAATCTTGTCAATTCTCTTATCCCGCTTTTATTATAGATTGTTCCCCATCATTTTGTCATCGTCTATTTAATACTAGTAGTTAATATAAAAATAACTGAAGCCACTTTTTGAGGAGGCTCGTGCATAATTGCATTTAAGGAGGCTCGTGCATAATTGCATTTAAGGAGGCTCGTGCATAATTGCATTTAAGGAGGCTCGTGCATAATTGTATTTAAGGAGGTGTTAGCGCATTTGAAATTAAGAGCTTTTTATATTATGGTTATAGAAAATTGAAGTACTTGACAACTTTGTAATTTGATCGTTACTGTGATACGGTGGTCATTAGTTATCGAGTCTTTTGCTTCCAGTGGTGATGTGAGATGATTTGACCGGGTATCATATTCGATCAGGATACAGATAGTCAGTAATTCTTGGTACCTATAGCTTTGAAGTGTGATTCACACTAGTAATTTAGGTCACTTACACACATTAATGTTTAAGGACCATATATATGATAATTTGCATGTCCGCTTGAGATGAGAGGAGTTACTTTCGAGAGCTAATAATATTATTTCTAAAGGGTTTAATTATGGTCGCCAGGTCTCAAGGTATTCTATGTCGTCCTCTCTTCTCTAGCGTACTGGTTTATCAGTTTAAGAGTGACGCGTATTTTGGAAGCAGATTGGGGCACTCGTGAAGTATCGATCCGCCTATGGGCTGTGAATTGTGGTTCTAATTAGTCTGTTGGCTGGACTAATTTTATCTATCCGTTGTACGAGATATTTGGGATCTAAAGGTTATGGGATCGATTCTTGTTGAGTGCTTCAAGTTGTTATCGCATAAATCGCGGGTTTATAAACAACTGAAGAACATTGCCATTCATTCATCCTGTAATATTTGCACATACACTTAGGCCAGAGTTTTTTTATTTTTAGATTTACGGGAGAGCCTACCCTAAATTTTGCAAAACTGAAATAAAAATAAAATTCGAAACTGTGAATTTTAGTTTATTTTTTCCTCCTGTTCGATCTGCTACATCTTTTTTTTTTTAAAAACAAAAAGTTGTGCCTATCCTAAAACTTATTTTCACAATAACGTAAAATTGCACACTTTCTTTTTGAAAATTTGGATTATGACTTAGTATTTACTTTGCAAGGTCGAAAATCGAAATATTAATTTAGTCTCTTTAATATACATGTTTACACACACGATTTAATGTAAACCATTGAACACCACAATACTTATTTTGCTCTACTAGGCATTGAGTTCATAAACCTTTCTTGAGAATATTCTTAGTCTTGACTTTTGTCAGGTAAAATATGTCTATTATTCTTGCAACTATGAAAGATAAACTTTCAATAATTTCCAGTTTATATATTACATTTTGTTTCGATTTGAAGCGATTCAATAGCAAATTTGTGATAATTTCTGTAAATACATACTCAAAAATATATTAATTTGACAGTCAATCAAACCAATTCTCAAGAGTGGAAGGTATTTTCAAGAACGGTTTGTCAATTTGAGATAACATGTAGGCAGTTTTAACACAAAATGGACGTTGGTTACATTTATATGCAAAACAACTTGAAAAAAAAAATAAACATAAAAAATGAAGCAATACGTTTAATAGTAATATTACGAGAAAAACTTATTTTATGAAAATAAAAAAACCCTGAAATTTTCTATTTTATTTTTATTTATTTTATCGACTCCTCATTTTCCCCATTTTTGTTTTTATTTCCTCCCCATACTGCATTTTTTTTGATAATATGTAATGGTATAATGGTCATAATGGATACTGGTATTGATACGTAATGGTATTATGGTCATGATGGATACTGGTATTGATAATATGTAATGGTGATATGGTCATGATGATACTGGTATTGGTAATATGTAATGGTATTATGGTCATGATGGATACTGGTATTGGTAATATGTAATGGTATTATGGTCATGATGGATACTGGTATTGATAATATGTAATGGTATTATGGTCATGATGGATACTGGTATTGATAATATGTAATGGTATTATGGTCATGATGGATACTGGTATTGATAATATGTAATGGTGATATGGTCATGATGATACTGGTATTGGTAATATGTAATGGTATTATGGTCATGATGGATACTGGTATTGATAATATGTAATGGTATTATGGTCATGATGGATACTGGTATTGGTAATATGTAATGGTATTATGGTCATGATGGATACTGGTATTGATAATATTTAATGGTATTATGGTCATGGTTGATACTGGTATTGGTAATATGTAATGGTATTATGGTCATGATGGATACTGGTATTGATAATATGTAATGGTGATATGGTCATGATGATACTGGTATTGGTAATATGTAATGGTATTATGGTCATGATGGATACTGGTATTGATAATATGTAATGGTGATATGGTCATGATGATACTGGTATTGGTAATATGTAATGGTATTATGGTCATGATGGATACTGGTATTGATAATATGTAATGGTGTTATTGTCACGATGGATACTGGTATTGAAATGGAATGGTATTATGGTCATCATGGATACTGATTTTATAACTCTATATAGAAACAACTTATTAGCATTAGTATATTACCTGGTAACTTTCCTTTCTTCCATATCGACAGTCGTTGGCGAAATGTTCACAATTTTCCCATAAGGCATTATATTGTGTTCTCCCTTTCATGTTATTCGCTCTCTTTACAATGTCCTCCTTTTCGAGTGGTCTGCAACATTCAATGTGTATGTTTTAATCAATCTAAGTCAGGCAAATGTTTTTTATCATTTGATTATCCCATGACACAAATTTATATGTCTGACTATTTTCTCATTTGTTTGCTAACTGAACCGAAATGTTTGAAAAATAAGACAGAAGTTCAGAAGAGTGATTACAAAAGTGATAACACTTGTTTATATTAGAATTGTTAGACTGTATATTGAAGCAATGACAAATTATTTACTGCGTGCATTTAACATAACTAGTCACCCAGCTTACGTCCAATCCCCGTCTTTCGTATTGTTCTTGTAGGCCTTTCCACCTTTAGCGGCATTCACGAACGTATCCTCTCGTACTTCAAAATGACCTTCTTTTTTATTTTTTGAATAATGGATCACTATACCATTATCTGGGGAAAATTAACTGGGAAAATATCAAACAATATACCGTAGTTACATTATATTTTATTACTAGTCAAAAACAGCAACAACCACGAAAACAACAGCGATTTTCCTATAAAACTCTATGTAAAACTGTGACCCCGGGGTGGGCTCAAAATTGAACACAGGATCAATGTTTGAACACCTTGGTAGAGGACCATAAATGCTATGTCATGTTTCAGAGAAGATTCGCCTAGTTTTTTTCTTATAAAGTTACGTGTCACCCTTGGGGCATGGTCAACTTTAACCCTGTTGTCATCATAAGGAACATAAGCATGTGCTACATGCAAATTGTTAGCTCTCTGGCTCTTGTAGTTTTTTTTTTTATTGTTTTAACATTTTCGTATATAATTATTTTTATAACTGTGAATCCTAGAGGATCCAAACTCGACACCACACATTTTACAGATGATCATAACTTACCGTTATATGCTATCTGAGGTTTGGGGCCATACGTTAAGGTTAGATCCTACCTAAGGTTTGGGACTAGCAGTTAAGGTTAGATGCTATCTACGGTTTGGGACCATAAGTTAACGTTAGATGCTATCTCAGGTTTGATGCCATAAGTTAATGTTAGATTATATCTAAGGTTTGGGGTTATACGTTAAGGTTTCTAAATTTTTAGGACATACCTTAACGTTTGATGATATCTAAGGTTTGCGGCCATAAGTTAAGGTTAGATGCTATCTAAGGTTTGGGACCATAAGTTAACGTTAGATTATATCTAAGGTTTGTGGTCATACGTTAGCGTTAGATGATATCTAAGGTTTGGGGCCATACCTTAACGTTTGATGATATCTAAGATTTGCGGCCATAAGTTAACGTTAGATTATGTCTAAGGTTTGGGGCCATAAGTTAACCTTAAATGCTACTAAGGTTTGGGGTCATAAGTTAACGTTAGATTATATCTAAGGTTTGGGGCCATAAGTTAACGTTAGATGCTATGTAAGGTTTGCGGCCATAAGTTAACGTTATTTTATATCTAAGATTTGAGGTCATAAGTTAACGTTAGATGCTTTTAAGGTTTGCGGCCATAAGTTAAGGTTAGATGCTATCTAATGTTTGGGGCTATAAGTTAAGGTTAGATTATATCTAAGGTTTGGGGCCATAAGTTAAGGTTAGATGCTATCTAATGTTTGGGGTCATAAGTTAAGTCATTAAAGGCTTCAATTACAACTGCCTGAGTATCGGATGAAAGACTCAACATGAAATCTCTTTCATAGCAATACAAGAACAAATCTGCGACAAGAGGTGCACAGTTCGTACCCATAGGAATACCAACAATTTTTCTATAAACTGTAGTTCCATACCTTACCTGACGAAAATATTATCTAATAGGAACATGAGTGCTTCACAAACTTCTTGGCAAGTAAAAAACGCTTAGATATTATTACAGGCCAAGAATGGAGATTTTTCTCTAGCGAAAGTTTTTTTAATAAGAGCAATAAGCGTTTATTACACTTTTTATCTCCTGAATTTTGTATAGACCAAAATAAATTAATCCCATAGTTTTCATAGGTTTTAACACAATATTGCTTAACGTGATCTTTAACGGCAGTAAGACAAGAAGTTAAACGTTTGGAGATGTATGCACTAGAATTTGAAATAAAGCGGGCCTATATGGATTTTTATTAATTTAGGAATCCAGTACATGGTTGCATAAGTTAACGTTAGGTGATATCTGAGGTTTGGGGCCATAAGTTAACGTTAGATGCTATCTAAGGTTTGCGGCTATAAGTTAAGGTTAGATGCTATCTAAGGTTTGGGGACATAAGTTAACGTTAGGTGATATCTAATGTTTGGGATTATACGTTAAGGTTCGATGCTATCTAAGGTTTTGGGCCATAAGTTAAGGTTAGATGCTATCAAAGGTTAGGGACCATAAGTTAAGGTTAGATGCAATATAAGGTTTGGACGTTAGTTGCAATCTAATGTTTGGCTATTGGGCATTTTTAAATTCCGATGTGCCTTTTGTTCTCCTGTACGGTATAGTACTAGTACTCTTAATATCAGTAACGTACCAACATGTAAAGTGTTAAAGCGTTCAATAAAAATATATCATTGATTTTATGGCGAAAATTGAAAAAGCAATGTCGTCTCGATAACGTTGTCGGGTTGAAGAAATTATTCCTAAATAAAATGAAACTCACATATATAGACAGCCCAGTGTGAGTACAGTACTCTGGGGAATTCTATCAAATCTCCTGCCTCCAATTGCTTCAGGGTTTCCTTGTTATGTCGCTTCACGGCATCCGTCAGACCTATTGCTTCGGAATCGTCGGTACATGTTTGTCTTGCAGCCATTTTACCAATTACACAGTATGTTCATTAACAATATACTTGTTTCGATGGTCTTGCGCACTGTAAAATAAGTTATAAAATGCAATCATGTAAGAGCTGTTTCTCCAGCTATTGTCCTTCTCAAAGGACTTGAATAACGTAGTTATTATGCCCCCGCCAAAATAGGAGGGGTCTATTCTGTTTTGGCTTTGTACGTTCGTCCGTCCTTCCGTCCAGCAAATTTGCTCATATTCTCAGATTGCTTTCATGTATTACTTTTATATTTCATTTGTTAATTACTAAGGTCGCACAAAAACATTCCGTCCTATTTCCGATCACCTGCGACCAGAAGGTCATGGCCATACATTTGGATATTATTATTATTATTATTTTGTTATCTGTTTTCAGTAAAATGTAAAAGTTATATGTTTGCTGATATTCTCAGATTGCTTCCATGTATTAATTGTATTTGTTGATTACTAACGTCATACACTAACATTTCAGGGGCCTTCACGACCAGCCCGACAATGGACGCCCCAACATCAAATATTGGGGCGTCTGGACGCTCCAATAATTCTGACGAAAATCGTACACAAAGCGTCAGTTTGGTGTATTTTTATCCAAATCAACAGTTTTGTAGACAGATTTCTATCAAAGTTGGTTTAGGAGATTGGTCAGACTTTGTGGAAAACAACGAGTGTCGGGATACTATTTACTTGGACGTAGCTAAAGCATTTGACACGGTCTCACATCAACGACTTCTTCAGAAATTGTCTGCATAAGAGGAAATGTTCATTCATGAGTATCAGACTTTCTTACATCTAGGAGGCAACATGTTGCTATAAAAGGTGAAATCTCTTCCTGGAAAGAAGTTGCCAGTGGAGTTCCACAGGGAAGTGTACATGGACCGGTATCATTTTTATTTTGTCTGAAACATGGAACTTAAAATTCAATACTTCAAAATGTAAAGCAATCCATTATGTACAATGTTCTGCATCAGTATTCTATGAATGCTGTTAACTTAGAAGCAGTAACTGAAGAAACAGACTTAGGAATCATTTTTCAACAGATCTCAAATTTAGTAAACATAGTTTATCCAAAGTAAACAAAGCCAATAGTGTGCTGTCTCTGATAAGAAGAACCTTAATAATTGATTTCTTAGACGTACACTCATTTGTTAAACTCTACACTGCCCTAGTGAGACCCCAAATGTAATCTGGCACCCGTACCTCCGAAAAGACATCGAGAGCATAGAAAACGTTCAGATTATAGCTACAAAATTATGGCATAAAGGAGCTTAGTTACATCGAGAGTTTGAAACGTTTAAAGTTACCATCATTAGGATTCTGTCATGTATCCAGTCACCTGTCAGCATAACCTCAATGTCACGCATTTTATTGCATTTAGGTCTGCATTCTGTACAATGTTAAAGTTTTATTTTTAAATGTTCTTTAGAGGTTGCATTAGTCGGATATCCAACATTGCTAGTTTGTAAACCGATTTTCACTAAATTCGATTTAATATTAGTTTAAACATATATTAGCAGTAACTTTCATAACTAAATAATTAGTCATTAACTAAATAATTACCTAGTATATATATATATATTGGTACAAAAAAAAAAAGATGCATAGGTCATGTGCATATTTTTACGTATATCCACAGTCCTTAAGACGAGAAAAAAGTGCAAAAGCAGTAACACTAATTTTTTTAAATATAATCAACACATTATTTTAATAGTACAATGAAAAATATTCACTTACAGAATACAAATAAATTAGAACCAGTATTTCTTTAAAATCCGAATGTAATGGTAACGTCCAAATAATTTGGCAAGGGTCCCTTTAATCAAAATTGTCAAAAGTCCCTTTAATACAATTTTATTTTAAGTTTTTCTGCTTTATTTATTCACAAAAGTCCAATTACTAATCCAATGTCAAAGAGATAAAGAAGAGGAAAATGAAGGACAGTATGGAAAAAACAAACCGCGGATGAAATATGGACAAAGTGGGTTTTCATTATAATCATATGATATTATTAGGAAGGCACACAATTGACATATCAGAAACATGTTATCAGTTATTAAGTTGTTTGGCAAATATTGGGAGCGGCTAAAAAAGGGCGGGCTACAAATACATTATATAATGGCAACCCTTAACATATTTCACAAAACAGGGCATGGCCCAAAAACCGTATACCCTTAATGAAGCCCCAAAATGCTGAAAGAAATTAACCTGCCAAATAACAGAAAAATTACAATAAAAAAAAACACATTTATCAAAACTCTATCCAGGTGTTCAGGTCATATACTAATGTATGTGTGCCGATTAAAAGCACAGGTTTATTGGCGGTTTTTAAAATACCTGTGATTTAATATGTGTGAAATGAATTAAGTCGACGCTCCAGTTTCGGGGTTTGCCGTTAACGGTTAAAGTCGTTTAGATTGTCACGGTTTATAGAGTTTGGATTCTCAAAATATGTAAATTATATCGTCGTCAGTAGGTCTAGAAACGGTGTACATCTATTATTAAATTTGGCTGTTGTTGGCGGGATAGCTACTTTATATGTTTATTCAAACTTTAATTATAAAGGGAAACGTTTCTTCATTTAATAACTTGAAAGTTATTTCTTTTCGAAAGTTTACAATAATGGGCACATCCGAACTAGGCGTGGTGCACCAACAATTAAGCCCACAAAGGCTTCATATTCTGACCCTGAGGAACAGTGGTCAGTATTACATTGAAATTTACTAAATATAAAATTGTTAGTTGTCATTACTTTGATTTTACTGAATTGAAGGATTCGCGGACGGCCAAATGGCAGCGATACAAATAGTGTTTTTATAATGCCACCGCCAAAAGAAACGTTTTTTGGCAAAAGCGAATCCCTCAAAAAAGAAAACTGAATGTGCTTGAAACACAACATCATTGTCGATATCATTCGATTCTGACTTACCAACACACAAAATATAAACACCAAAGTGATGAAATGGTCCTGTTCAAACAAAGACATGGACAGGAAAGTACGTCACGGACACTTGCAATTCTGATACCAATTAAATATTTTTCTTTTTTTTCTCTGTTAAATCCAAAATATTTCTCATAATGGATTAGGACAAAGAACGAAGCTTGCTCTCAGTTATATTAAAGAGCAAGTTACTTCTCAGTAGAGTTTACGGTAACGACATGAACACGCGACAAAGCCGTTTTGAAATCTGATACTAGTTACACACAAACACTCGACATTCTAAAAGTCGGTAAATTTGCTGCTATTTTAATTTCGTGATGTATTTTAGTTCAAGCTCTTTTAGATACGCCATCACTATCTTTTATTGCATTCTATAAAGACGTGAAAAGGAAATATTCAGAATGAAAGCGCGTAAAATGTACATATTTCGGCGGATAATACGCACACACAAGATAAATAAATAAATACATATTACCAAAGATAAATATGACCAGTAAAGATAAAATATTCAGAAGATTTAAAAAATTCAATAAAGATATTATGTACGCTGATTTAATCAGATTAATTCATTACATACGAAGCTGAACTATCCCATATTTTGTATTTACAGATACATTGAGAATGAAAATACCAGTACTCGAATCTAACATTACACCGAATAAAATAAGATAAAATAGAGACATCTAAAGAAGTCTTTTAAATCTTTAACAAAAAACTTTTAGCAATTCCAGTGAAAAATAATAATTTTATAATTTTAGCCAGCAGTACATTCACATCTTCAAGAGGCACATAATCCAAACAACTAAAAGACAAGCTAAAAGGACTAGGTATGATAAGGAGCAAATTGGCCCCCAATATTGAAGTGTTTAAATCACTAAGTTTGAATATTTATTTTAGCTAAGAATGGACCAAATCATTATTAAAACATATTAAAGGTAATTTTGAAAGCTCTTAATGACTTTAGGAGACTCACAAACAAGCCCTTTCTTTAAAAACAAACAATGCATTTTTTGTTCAGTTTCAGCAGTTTTCTGTCAATTTTTGGTCCTGGAAATACAGAGCGCACCCTCGAGCACAGCTGGTATTTTGTCATAACAAGTATATAATAGAGGCACATCATCAGTCTAAAACCTGTGTGTGCTCGGGGATGCGCTCTATATTTTTGGGATCAAAAACTAGCGCAGAAACGCCCAAAATCTGCAAAAAATGACAAAAGTACCAAAAATGCCTTCTAGATAAATAAACAATTAAAAATATCTATTGAAGATAGAATATAATCAATTTACTTTAACATGCACAATAAATTAAAGTAAACTATTTTATTTTTGCGTTTTAAATATTATGGGGGCCAAAATACTCTGTTATCATACCTTGTCCTTTCAAAAGAAATCAGTACATATATCCTCGAGAAAACTGACGTTCACGCAAACAAAATACAGTCACAGCACGGTTTCGATGGTTGGCTTTTGAGACGGAAGAACACGAAGGTATTATGTAACATGCCAAGTTTGAAACAAAATAAAGAAAATCCACAAAAACTATTCCGACTCAATTTTCAAATGATGATGAGATATACATGCATATAATTGACTGATTGTCGTAATATAATGTGCTTTGGATGGAGAAGAAGAATTCAGTGTTTTTTATGATATTATTTCCCATTATTTGCAGTAGTATCTATATATATATATATACTACTATTTGCATACTCGTATGTTATATGTTAAAGGATGTCAGTTTGTATAAATTATGTTCACTGTGTATTTTTGAAATGACAAATGATATGTGTTTTAGGTCTGTTGTCATTTTAAGCCGAATGATGAGACTCATGAAGTCACCAACTAAATTGGTTATGTAGGCTCTAACAACAATCTGATTCAGAGACGACATTTCCCCAGTTTTCAAGTAAGAAACAGCACTTAGTGTAAGGCCTAAGTCAGTTCAAAGAGGAAACTAAAACAACTGTATTCATTCAGGCATGAACTTAGCAATTTATAACTGGATGACAAGATGTTCTTGAATCCCTTTCCCAGGTTTGAACTCCTTTGACCTAATTTACAAATGTTGAACATATACATTTGCCTTTCATCTAAATATATCTATAACAAAAGACTCCACATCTAGAAAATTGTCACTGTATGACCATTTTTAAGATTTTACCTAGATTTACGGTGACCTAGTTTTGAATGCTCTGGGCAATAAAGAATCGTTAAATTATTCAGTCAAATTTGCAAGGTTTACAAGGTTTCAGTCCAATAGCTCATACATTGTGTTACTAACCAAAAAAATGAAAGAAAATAGGAAGTCTACAAAAAGCTATGTGGGAGTTTGATCATAAATATCGAGGCGACTAGAAAATGTTATTGCATTTATGTTGTGTTTCTAAAGAATCATGTTCTAGCATAACATGGTGGAGCCGTAATATCGGTGGATGGGTGTAGGGTTGAAGGTAACGGGCAATGAATATTTTCAATATTTGATAGAAAACATATATTCTTCATTTTTAACGCAGTTTATTGAAAAGTTACCTACATGACAGTTATTAGCCAATTGATTAATGATATGCCCTGTAACAGTAATATTTCAGGAAACACAGTTGAGTGGATGGGGTGAGGTGTGCAGGGGGAGGTGTGGGTAGGGGAGGGGATAGAGTTCAACACATAATTCGGGATATTGGGATAGTGTGAAAAACATAGTCTGCCTTCCGCCTCTCAGTAATTGGTCGACCTGCACCCCGCCCTTGCCCCTTTATGTTCCTATATAATACAATCGTAGTCTGAACTCCGCCTCTCAGTTTACTGGTCGACCTGCACCCCGCCCTTGCTCCTTCATGTTCCTATATAATACAATCGTAGTCTGCCCTCCGCCTCTCAGTTTATTGGTCGACCTGCACCCCGCCCTTGTCCCTTCATGTTCCTATATAATACAATCGTAGTCTGCCCTCCGCCTCTCAGTTTATTGGTCGACCTGCACCCCGCCCTTGCTCCTTCATGTTCCTATATAATACAATCGTAGTCTGCCCTCCGCCTCTCAGTTTATTGGTCGACCTGTACCCCGCCCTTGCCCCTTCATGTTCTTATATAACACAATCGTAGTCTGCCCTCCGCCTCTCAGTTTATTGGTCGACCTGCACCCCGCCCTTGCTCCTTCATGTTCCTATATAATACAATCGTAGTCTGCCCTCCGCCTCTCAGTTTATTGGTCGACCTGCACCCCGCCCTTGCCCCTTCATGTTCCTATATAATACAATCGTAATATAAATGATTATGCCCAAGTGTTAACTGGAGAAATCCCCTTCAGAGTACGTGAAGTTTCCATAGTTACAAAACGAATTTCAGTCTATTTGCATGGCGCATAAACAAACACGAACATGAAAGTGGAAATTTACTAATTAAAATTATGTTGAACGAAACAAAACAATAGTTACATACATTAAATTATAACATTGCAGATACATAAGCATGCACTTGCACAATTTAATAAATTTAAAGGGAAGAACATTGTACAAATACTCACCTTTTATTGTATATAGGATTTTCCAAAACACTTTAATAATAATCGAGGCGGCGAATATAAAAGGCGAAGAACCAGCAAGTGAGTGGTGATGGGGTGGCGGTTTAGTGTAATGCCTCCCCTCCCCACCCCACTTCCCTCTCCTGTTTCTACATCTTTGTAAGATAACCCAGTTAACACAAAACAAATAAAATGATCCGGACCGAGTTTAAATTGTTCAAACTCCTTCAAATTAGATAAAGTTTACCTATATATTCAAACGAAGTGTGTTCCTATTTACAATAAACATGGTAAAATAAATAACATATATTATATGAAAATGAAAGTAGTAACAACATTTTGGTGAATTAAATAACAAAATAATAATTATATAAATTAAACTAACGTTGCAGATACATTAGCATAAACCAACACAAATATGTTAAAAAGTAAGAAATAGTAGACATATTTACCTTTTATTTTATACGGATTTTCCAAAGCACTTTATTAAGATCTATTTATATATCCTCCTCATACCATATCCAAACAAAGCAGTGTATATCGATGACCGATATTGGAACTTCACGAAATATAACTCTTGGTGATAGTTTTGTAATGATTTATCTCCGGCAATTATCGATCGGAATAACAAGCAAATTCAAAAAAGTATTGTCAACCGCCTAACAGGAACTGCCAATGTAAAAATCAGCTGTTATGTAGCAAAAATCCTCGATTTTAAAGGGACACTGTCCGTAAGTAAGCAGATATTGAGCATAGCCCAATAACTGTCTGACTTTTATTCATTGAAATGTATACATGAAAACATGAGGATAGACCCTAAGAAGTATGTAGGAATACATTCGTGAGTTTGAAAAAAAAAGTTTTAATTATTAAATGTAAATAAAGTGGGACCCACAATATTTACCTTTTATGCGTTCACGTGACTTCCATAGCGCACTAGGTTTTCACCATAGTATGTATAGCGTTATATGTATAGCCCGCTGAGCTCAGTCGGGAGCGAGTTCCGACAACTTTACGCTCACGCACACTTATTTTTACTGCGAGTTTGGGCTGCGAGTTCAAACCCACGAAGTGGATTTGCTTTTTTTTGTACCGCGATTGAATTCCGTTAAACAATCTTGCTTTTAATTAGTAAATATTGAATAATGTTTAGTGTATAATGTTTGCGAACATAATTATTGGGTGTTTTATAAGCTAAAAGTTACGGACAGTGTCCCTTTAACAAGAAACGTGGAAATTCCATGAAAACCAGGTTGTCCATGCTTTCACCTAGCAAGTTTCGTCGCACTACCTCTCCTCACCCACCTCGCCAAACGACATTGGCCAATCCAAAGGGAAACCTGTTAAAATCAAAAGGCTATAACTCCAACATGACAGGTGCGATCTGGCTGGTCATCGAACTTGGCCGAGATAGTATGCCCATAAACATTGGCCAAGTTTCATCAAGACTAGATCTTAGGTTATATTACACTAAATCAGCCGGATATGCTCGCCTGGTGTAGGCCAAACGACATTCGCCAATCTAATAACCAGGCTTTTCCAAAGGAAAACCTGGTTAAAATCAAAAGGCTGTAACTCCAACATGACAGATGCGATATGGCTGGTTATCGAACTTGGCCGAGATAGTATGCCCATAAACATTGATCCCAAGTTTCATCAAGATTAGATTTTAGGTTATATTACACTAAATCCGCCGGATGTGCTCTCCTGGTGTAGGCCAAACGACATTCGCCAATCTAATAATGTTAAAATCAAAATGTTGTAACTCCAACATGACCTCTGGCTGGTTATCGAACTTGGCCGAGATAGTATGCCCATAAAAATTGACCCCAACTTTCATCAAGACTAGATTTTAGGTTCTATTACACTAAATCAGCCGGATGTGCTCGCCTGGTGTAGGCCAAACGACATTTGCCAATCTAATAATCAGGCTTTTCCAAAGGAAAACATGGTTAATATCAAAAGGATATAAATCCAACATGACAGGTGCGATATGGCTGGTTATCAAGATTGGATTATAAATGTTAAAGTTATTGAGCGGAAACCGCAAGACCCAAGTCCATAACTCCGGCAGTATTGGCGCGATCTGGATGGTTATCGAACTTGACCTAAACATTATGTCCTAAAGATTCATTAAGATCGTATTATAAATATTAAAGTTATTGGCCGGGAACGAAATTGGCGACGGAACGATGGAACAGCGGAATGACGGAACTGCAAATTCAATAGTCTTCCGCCTTTGACCTTTGGCGGCGGACAACAAATGAAATCATAAACGATCGGGCGACACATCGACAATCCGTTTGAGGTAGATTCTTCGATATATATCAACAAGCAAGGAGAACTGGTAGTCCAGCAACCCTTTAGCATTGAATCGGTAATCGGTTTCCGGACCAAGTAGACTGGTACCCGGTACGCAGTGTAGTCTACTGGTCCCCGAAATGACTCCTGGTTGCATGGTTAATGCATTGGCTACCCGACAGTAAAGCAAAATTCTTTAACTGCCGTTAATTACATGATGATATATGGGGAAATTGTAAGTGAATGGTAAATATCCATTATAAATACTATTCACATTCACATGTAATTATTAATACTAAAATGAAATATGCATCTTTAATTTATCTTAAAACATACCATACTTTACAACCAAGTATATCGTTGGTTTTCACACTGCTTCGTAGTCTTGATCATCTTCGACGCTTGATTGTAAGTACAAACGTCTTGACCAGTTGTGCAGAAACAAATTTGAAACTGGAACCACGTGACCAGTTGTGCAGAAACAAATTTGAAACTGTAATTAATATTTTATTTATTAAAGTATTTCTGACCATCCGCATTTAGACCCGGATTTTTTTTATAATTATTTTCGTTTTATAGTCAGTTTAAGTTAAAATAGTTAAATATAAAAATATAAAAATATTTTGTAATTAATTTAGTAATGTTCTTTTTACATGACAAAAGGAGCAGCCAATCGTGAACACTCAGCCAATCCCGTCATTCTTCGGGACCCCGCCTCGTGTGTATCACGGCGCTTCGGTATGTTTAAAATCTTGACATTCCGTTAGCCGGAAGGCAACGGCACAGAAAATAGTGCACTGTTGCTATGTAAACAATATGTCGCTAGCCATACGTGTTGATGTATAATTTGAGTTGAGCGTTTGCTTTTTACAATGCAGATGAAGGTTTTATCACTGCTTTCATATAAATAAACTACTGACGAAGCAATCGGCTGAACATTTGGACGATAACTTTGATTTTGAATGCAAATTTGTTTTGGCGGTTTTGGCGGGAATCTTAGACGCGATGACGTAACCAATATGGAAACCTTACTCCCTGGTATTACATTCGAGCAATGCTGCGAAGCAGAGTACGAAATGTAGACTGCTTCACTGCGCATGTACCGTGTCACTCAAACAAGCGACAGTCAAACACCGATTTCTTTGCCGTAACTTACGGCTAAATAAAGCGCATTCCAACCACGATCGTGGCCAAACGTCTGATCTACGTTCTATAAAAAGATATACATGTATTGGGCTTTCACTCAATATTGTTTACATAATGCAGACGCATCACTTACATATAGGAAGTAAGGTGGCGGGATATCTATAAACTTTGAATATGGCTACGCCTATAAAACAAGCAAGTAAACATAATGGCGGACTTCTATAGTCGTTTATATTTACACACTGTGTAGCAGTCTATACGAAATGTTGCGAATGAGGAGCAGCATGATGGTTCAATGGGCGCCGCCATTGTTTATTCCACGTGACTGAACCTACGTGCCCGAAAAGTAGTATCCAAGATGGTGTCTATTCCTTTCCGAATAAATGGTTGAGGCAGTTCCAATTAGATGGTGCTCCTGTCTCAGCCAACCAGAAACCTTACCCGTGTATCGGCATAAACAAATCTTTGCTCAGGAGGACTGTTCTAGACGTTTGTCTTGAAAACAAGCAAGCGTCGTATATGCTCTAGATTAGCATGACGCACCTCAGATTCCTGCCAAAACGAATTTGCACTCAAAATCAAAGTTATCTTCAAAGTTTTGCAATGCCGTTTAGCCGATTGCTCCATCTATAGTTTATTTACATGAAAACAATGATAATCAACCACATCTGTGTTGTAAATAGCACACGTGCAACGCAAATCATACATCAACACGTGTGACAAGCGATACAGCAACAGCTAAGCAGTGCACTATTTTCTGTGCCATTTCCTTCCGGCTAACAAAATGTCAAGATTTTGAACATACCGAAGCGTCGATATACACACGATGCGTGATCCTGAAGAATGACGGGATTGGCCGAGTTTTCACGAATTGGGCCAATTATTAATTCTGGTTCCCGGTCTCGATACTGAATAATGAGCAAGAAAATACCACAAGCACTAACATTTCATTTGTCCTGATCAAGTTCATTATTAAATGTATTGTTACAATTTCAAACCGATAATCACGTACACTTTTTCAACCACAATGGAGAGAACTGTAACTAATGTTGTAATAACTTGTAGTTCAATCCATTTACATGTGTTGCTATGAATAATGTGATGTTGAATTGATGTATTGTATCATATCTGCAATAAAATAGTATTAAACTAAAACCAACAACTAAGGATTGATCAGTCAGTCTGTGTCAAATATGTAATCAGCATTAGCATGGCACTTGTAAATCGCAACTTTGAAAACTAGTACGTTTAATAGGCAATAAGGATACATTACATCAATACTGTTAGGACTAAGATAAATGAGCATGCGATGCACCCATGCATCGAAATCGTGCATCGCAATGTGGACTAGGACAAATAATACTACAAAGTAGACACATATTAGTAAGCAGTAAGATAAATAAAGACATCAGTTGGACACTGAGATGAATGGAAATACAATGTAAATGAACAGGAGTATGGTGGTAATCCCCTTCCATAGATGACGACACTGAAACTGATTCGCTGGACTGTACATACTATACTGAAAGGAAAAAGAAACGCAGGGTGTGTATTTCCGCTATATATTGCATATACTGCACACTTAATTCCATATATATTCCAAGGAAATCCCAAGATGTTTTGCAAAAAAAAAAGTGCAGTTAGTTAGAGAAAGGACACAACTGTGATGTTGTAGACGTTTTAATCACAGTACACGTTGTAACAAGAAATTCATTAAAGCTGAAGTTCCTCTTTGAAAAATTGAGCCACTTCAGTACTGTATTCAATGTTAAGTGATTGCAACATTTAAAGCCTAAGTTTGCTCACCTGCTTGAGCCAAATGCGAATTCTGACGATAATGCAACTTTAAAGGGGTAACCATTGGTGTGTTCAGTGCTGTTTAAACCTTCTTTCTAAAAGGACAGGCCTAATGTCGCCCTGTACCATTCGATTAGCAGTAGCATATTAAACATACAATATATAGCGGAAATACGCACCCTGCGTTTTTTTTCCTTTCAGTATACATATATTCATAACGTTTAACATACCGTCTACTGGACGATGACGACGACACGACTGAACAGCATCAACAACCAGGGGCGTAGCTAGACCTTTTTTGATGTGCAGGCCCGGCTATTTCTAGTGGCATGCTTCCCCGGAAAATTTTGAAAAACGTAAGACGTATGGCGTAATATTTAGATATAAATTTAAACAAAATCACACTTCAGAGTTCACTATCTATTTCATTGTTACATTTTTCAACCATGCATGTGCAGGCCCGGGCATTTTGGCCTAATAGGTAGCTACGCTACTGACAGCAGCGACAGCAGCTTCTACTTAAGATGTTCGTTTTTCTTGTAATCTAGTTTGAACGGGTGTAATATTATATTGAAAAGCTGGCCAAAATGCTTTGTGAAACATGTCCAGGGTAAATGTTGTATGAGACATCCACAAGTACGTATCTCTCTGGGTTATTCCATTCCACTGCCATGTTTGATCGCCTTTGTAACATGTAGGAACTCGCTGTGACAAGTGAGATCAAGAAATATCCAACGTCGAGCATTCCAGTAGAAGTATTTATAAACGTCCCTCTTTAGGGCCACTTTAAAAAGAAGGTCTGCATACATAGTTAGCCTCCCGATGGGTGTTTTTTGATACCGGACAGGGCACGCCTTGTGGAGTCACGTGGTTCCCGACTTGCCGCAACACGTTATGTCTGTTCGATGGTCAACTGGAATGGGTGACCTAAACTAATTCACCCGTGACGCATTCATATTCATAAATTAGTATCAGTTCAAGTATAGCGTGTGTAGCTTTAAGGCTTTGTATTACGACAGAGAGTTATAGTTTGTGCCCTCCCACCCACTCGTCGTTATGATGTAATATAGTGTATATGCTTTTCTACATTAATAATAACATTCTTTAGATATTTTTTTCAATAAGGTTTACACTTATTGTACATGATTGCAGGGCAATGCTTCTTCTTCTTTAATTTTGCTTTTCTTGAAAACGGAAATTAGAACTAATGAGTATTACTAAATAATGTAAGAGTTTTACACTAAAAGTTGAAGGCAGTAAATCAATCATTCTCTTAGGTCTATTTTCAAATATGTAAAAACAACAACACAAAATAATCTTATTCAGGCAGTTGACAAAGCTCATTATATAGACATGCATTCAAAAAGAACATGGCCTGATCTGATCAAATCCAAAGGTCCTCCTGGTACAGTAACAGGCGATTAAACAGAAAGAAATAATCCTTTTTTTTTTAAAGTAAACTGTGTATTTTCAGAATTATGTCATATTTTGACTTCATACACATTGACTTATCATAGGAATACTATTTCTAGCTGAATTTTGACAGGAAATGCACTATTTTGGACATATATCGTTTTTTGATAATTTTATTGGGAATTTTTGGAATACGTTTTATAAATACACATTTTACACGAATTAATAATTGCCTCTCCATATTTATGTTGACTTTTTATAGTAATACTATTTCAAGCTGAATGTTGACAGGAAAGGCAGCTTTTTGGACATTTCAGAGTTTTTTGATAATTTTACTGGGAATGTGTAATATATTTAAAAAAAAGATTGTTACATCCATTGTCAATTTTCTCTACATATTTGACTCCATATAAATTGACTTTTCACAGGAATAATATTCCATTTTTTACCTGAAGTGGAAGTTTTTTTGATATTTGAAATGTTTACTAAAATATATGGTTCATATTGTTTAATTATCATTATTTAACTTATGAGACAGTGCCTTATTGACTTTATTCGACTTATAAGTGAGACAGTGCCAATTATTTGGATGGCGGGAGCTATACAGTACTGGTTCTAGCCAGGAAAAGTGGGGCTGTCTGCCTCCACCAAGATTTAAGAAAAAACAGAACAACAAAATCATATATATGTAAAGCCTAAAAATGTGCTGAAAATGATGTAAAACACCATTCAACCAAAATCGTTCTACAGGTGTACATAACGACTCGTCATGCCTCTTTTGTGATTTCCATGTTGTTCCTATTTATGCTGTATTTATACATAGTCCATCATGCACACATTGCTGTACATTTGTAATTGTATTTGCGGCATTTTCAGCGAGGAATCCATCGATTTTTTTATGTGTGCAGTACAGCTAGTTGCAGATAAAGAGCTTAACGACATCAATATTGGCTGCCGACCATTGTCTCAACGACTGCCCCAGTGGCCAGAGCCAAAATCCAAAACCTTATTGCGCATTTACACACCCTAAATAAGAAATACACCACACATGAACTTGAGATCTCAAAGGACATAGAAGGAGTTAGCGTCACAAGGCCGAAACTATTGTTATAGTAAATTACTACAAGCTCCCCAAATTGTACTCCTGTAGAGGGGGCCCTATATGCAGGAGGACAAAACTCGTTTTGTATATGTTGTGCCTCGAGTTTCTAAATGACCATACAAAATTAGAATCCAATCAATTCACATTTGGGCAAGATATGTATTTTGTTTCTTATTTTCTGACCAATTACCACCAAGGGGGCACCATTGGCAAAATCTGAGACGTCTTGGGTCGTAAAATTAAAAAAAAAGTTACCCCTCCCCCCCCTCCCACACCCCCAGTGGGATTTAAACCCACGACTGCATGTTCTCAATATAGCATATTGCATATATAATCAAGGGCCATAACTTCGATGTTACTTGATTCGATCTGGCTGGTTTTCGAATGTGTTCCGGCTGTCATTGATATTAACAATATGTGCAAGTTTGGTAAATATCAAATAATAAATGAAGATGCTAGAGCGTTCACAATACAGAAACTGACATTTTTCAGCTAAACAAGGGCCATAACTCTGGTACTACTGATTCGATCTGGCTGGTTTTCGAACTTTAACGAGCTTTTATTGATAGTAACAATATGTGCAAGTGTGGTAAAGATCGAAAATTAAATGAAGGTGCTAGAGTGTTCACAATCCAGACAATGACATTTAAAAAAAAAAGGCAATAACTCTGGTGTTACTGATCCGATCTGATTGGTTTTCAAAGTTCTCCGATCTTTCATTGATATTAACAATCTGTGCAAGTTTGGCAAAGATCAAATAATAAATGAAGGTGCTAGGGTGATCACAAGGCAATATGGCATTTTTCAGTAAATCAAGGTCCATAACTCTGGTGAAACTAATCCGATCTAGTTGTTTTTCGAATTTGTTCGAGCTTTCATCGATATAAAGACCCTTGCAAAGTTTGGTAAATATCCGATGTATAATGAAGGCCCTATCGTGTTCACAAGGCAAAAGTTAACGGACAACTCACCATCCCATTAGCCAGCAGAGCTAAAAAGGAGGGAATACTTTTTATAATAGGAACTATAATATACTATAAATGTTTTTTCCGGTTTATATACAATTGGTGGTGGTAAACCTACAGTGGTTTAACTCGTACATGACATATGTTGGTATATAAAAGTGTCCTATCTCAACTTAAGGTAGCGCCGTGGTGTAATGGTTAGCACTGCGGTTTAGTAACCCATGGATCGCGCGTTCAATCCCAGCCAGGACCGAATTTGGGTTAATTATCGAAATATTTCAAAAAGTATTTCCTACCTTACCAGTCCTTCGGATGAGACTTTAAAACCGAGGTCTGCTCGCTAAAATGCTTAGTGCAATACAGCGAGGATAAATAAACGCTTACACACACAACTATGGTAACTAAACAAAGCGAGATGTTCGTTGTGGACATACTTCTCCATTCAGTTTTATGGTACTTCATAAAAAAGCAAAACTGTGTGTAATCTCCACTTTTATTCTTCACCATAAGACAAAAATAACAAAGTGTATACAAAAGCATGAACAAAGCAAACAACAATGGAGAAAATACATATATATACATACATAAGTGTTGTCATGAATACATGTACGTTTAATAATGATGGTCACTGATAATTCTCTTTGTAATCGTTTAATTGAAAATAACACCTGTCAGAATAAATGGTGTACTACAACTACCAGTTGTTGGAAGTTAAGTAATAGACAGAGTATGGTTTCATTGAGTTGGTTCATTTAAACATCGAGATGGGCGTAGCCTGAATCGAGCTGTTTAAATTAACCAACGAGATAAAACCATACTCTATTTGTTTTGTAGCATGTCCATTTCAGCTCTGTTTCAGTTATTCTAACTGTTATTCTCACTGTTAATCTCACAGTTATTCTGACAGGTCTTATTTTCAATTAAACGATTTAACATGTGTCTGAACAAAGAGAATTGCCTGTGACCATGCTACAAGTATGGCAGGGAGCTGAAATGGACATGCTACAAAACAAATAGAGTATGGTTTACTTATTGGATGAATAGAATCTCACATTCGTTCATATTTAATACTGAATTTATTAAACTAGTTCAATAAAATTGATATGATGCTCGTCGGTACACCTTCACATTTATTATCAAACGTGTTTAATAATGTCCATATTAAACAGGCACTCGTTTAAGCCCCTATTGACTGGTTGATTACTTATGTGAAAGTGTTGAAAATATGTTTAAAAAAAGATTGTCAATCGTTTGCTACGTTTTAAATGTGTGTAAGTCATATACATGTATTGTCTGAATAAAATAATCTAATATGAAAAAAAACTAATATGAAAAAAAATAATGAGTTATCTATATATATATATATATATATATATATGAATATCTATATATCTATGAAACATAATAATGAATATCTATATATTTATGAAACATAACAACTGAATATCAGGTAACAGATTATCACAATATGTGTCATAAATACATACAACTTTAATAAAGAAACTAACCCGCCAAATAATGGCAACAATTACACTATAAAACATATAATCTATCCAGGTTTATTTACAGATTCTTAAAATACCTGTGATTGAATATGCATAAAATAAATTATGAGTTAATTTGATTTCCTGTCTTTTGGTGTTAAGGCCTAGCTGGTTAAAGCCGTTTATATGATTGTGTCTACAGAGTTTGGATTCTCAAAACATGTAAGCTATATATACTCGATAAAAAAGTTTTGGACCAGGGTATATAAAGTCATATAAAACTAAAACTAGTGGACAGCATTTAAGTATCGTTTTTTAGTAACCAAGGTCTACCCTACCCGGTTAATTTGGTACCAGAAACATTAAATTCCAAATAAGATCTGATTTTAAAAAAATATCGCGAACACACAATGGGTCTGTAAAAAATGTTGCAAAGTCCATAAAAAGTAACAGTTACAGACATTCGAGTAACCAATATAAAGATTATTCTTTTTTTGCAAACTTTCATTGTAAACGATAATTATTGTTGATTGTTGATCTATTGTCAATTATCAACTGAGATAATAAGAGTTATAGTCGAATGTCATGGTTCAGCGATCATTGTACGAGTTCGAACACTGCCCTGGTCCAAAACTTTTTTGACCGCGTATATATATATATACCTCGTTGTCAGTAGGTTTAGAAACGGCGTACTTATGTTGTAATTTTAGCTATTGTTGGCTGGATAGCTACTTTAATAAATATATGAGTATGGCAACGAACTAGATTTTTAAAAAAAATTCTATCACCTATTTGGTGATTATTTTAATCTCCCCATCCTATTTGTATGCGGGTTTGGGAGGACCATCCCTCTATGCACTTTGCAATGTATGCATTTAGTTATAGACAATACAACAGTGAGTGCATGTTAATCTTAAAACGTGTTCCGCGGAACACGTGTGTCGGCTGACAGCGCTTAGTCAGTATAACAAGGTTTTAACCCATACAATGACCTTCAGTGTGCCCTTGACCTTTATATTTTAGTATGGCCATGTCAATGTTGTCATGACAAGTATATAGTGACAGATTGATAAAGACATAAAAAGAATTGGGAAAGTTATACTCAATGTTAAGTTTTCGTAAAGAAAAAAAAGTATTTAACCCATATAATGACCTTTAGTGCAACCTTGACCTTTATACTTTAGTATGGTCATGACGATGTTGTCATGAGGAGTATATATTGAAAGTCTGATGAAGAAATATTAAGAAATGAAAAAGTTTTAACCAACGTTAAGTTTTTGGGATGAAAATGAGTAGTTAACCCATATAATGACCTTCAGTGTGACCTTGAAAATGACCTTCAGTGTGACCTTGACATTTATATTTTAGTATGCTCATGTCGATGTTGTCATAATGAGTATATATAATATTAAAAGTCGGATGAAGAAATATCAAGAAATGAGAAAGTTATAACCGTTAATTTTTTGTGAAGAAAATGAGTATTTAACCCATATAATGACCTTCAGTGTGACCTTGACCTTTATATTTTAGTATGGTCATGTCGGTGTTGTCGTGATGAGTATATATTGAAAGTTTGATGAAGAAATATCACGAAATGAGAAAGTTATAGCCAACGTTAAGTTTCCGTGAAGGAAAAAATGAGTATTTAACCCATATAATGACCTTCAGTGTGACCTTGACCTTCATATTTTAGTATGGTCATGTCGATGTTGTCATGATGAGTATATATTGAAAGTTTGATGAAGAAATATCAAGAAATGAGAAAGTTTTCGTGACGGAATGATGGACGGACGACAAAGTGATCCCTATGTATCGCATTTTCTTTGAAAAGGTGACACAATTATGAGGAAGTCATTAAATGAGTTTTTCTTTTCCGTCTATTCTTGAGGTCATAAGCAACTGATTTGCCTACGACAATCTTAATTAATTACACAAATATAATCAGAGCATTAAAAATGTAAAGATGTTGACATCTTTGAAACAATTTGTCTCCATATTAAGATTTAAAGAGCTCCGTTATTATAGTTTACATGTTATTCCAAGGGAGATAACTCGTACAACATTGTTCTATTTATTGAACAGAGCTCCTGCAATGAGTATTTACTCATCAGTCAAAGCCAGACACCGTGAATTTTAAAAGTTAAGAGTAGTTATACGTTTATGAGAACTGATATTTACGACCGATTTATTTGTTTGAAAATGCAGGAAAATTATAATGTGTAAAATATTCAAATACTCAGCTTATCTGGACCTCTGTTAAAAATCTTGACTTATCGCCCGCTCATGGTCAAGTAATAAACAGAAAGAATCTATCTATCTAATATAAAACAACCAAATACCATATAACAATATATTACAATATCACAATACTTATATTAAGATATATAAAACTTTATAAAGTTAACGTAAAATATGATATGTTCAACAAACTAAAAATAAATATCCCTAGAACCCTCTACACACAATAACACAGGAGTATTAGGCTTGTACGCCACTGGAGTGTGGTGAACATCTATGCAGCCACACCGTCATAGAAGTTGTCAACTCAATTTTATTCAGGTAAATGATTCATGTAAAAGTTTTATGTAAAAGTTATAACAAACAACTGGTAAAATGAGAAATAGATTGAAAATAAAAGTATATACTACGTAATAAGAAATAGAAGAGAAGTTATAGACCGGAATATATACACGACTATCAAAATAAATATATTGCTGAATTCATACACATTTTATACATTCGAATCCAAAAGCATATTTAAATACTAGCCAAAAATGTAAGAGAACTGATTACTGAAAACGTGCAGAACTGTATAATAGCAGCGGATATGCCGAATGTAATGCTTATTTCTCACATGGACACTTTGGTATTTTGCGATATTCTTTCTCTATCATCCTTCATTCAATTTTAAAAAGATTTTCCGACTTAAGTTGTTAACAGTCCCTCTATCAAGTGATATACACATTTCAAAATTACGATAAACATTGAGTCTCATTTATCATTTATTATTAAAACCTTTGCACGATTTTAACACTGCCCCCTAGGTCATGTACAATACAATTTCTCTGTCAAATTTATTCTCAAGCTTATAAAAGTTTTCGGCTTCTAAAGTCACACAAATTTATCTTTCCAATGGTGTATAAATTATAAGATTACGACGCCTATTCCATGTGTCACATCAATCATCAACTCTAGTCCATTTCCAACCGAATACCATATAACAATATATTACAAAACCACAATACTTATATTAAAACATAAAACTTGCTAAAGTTAACGTAAAATATTATATGATATGTTTAACAAACTAAAAATAAATATCCCTAGAACCCACTACACACAATAACACAGGAGTATTAGCCTCAATCATATGTATCGTCTTGTACGCCACTGGAGTGTGGTGACCACCTATGCAGCCACTCCGCCGTAGAGGTGACCACCTATACAGCCACCCCGTCGTAGAGGTGACCACCTGTACAGCCACCACGTCGTAGAGGTGACCACCTATACAGCCACCCCGTCGTAGAGGTGACCACCTATACAGCCACCCCATCATAGAAGTTGTCAACTCAATTTTATTCAGGTAAACAATTCATGTAAAAGTTATAACAAACAACTGGTAAAATGAGAAATAGATTGAAAATAAAATTATATACTACGTAAAATAAGAAATGGACGAGAAGTTATAGACCGGAATATATATATGACTATTGAAATGCATAAATTGCTGAATTGATACACATTTTATATCGAATCCAAAAGCATTTTTAAATACTAGCCGAAAATGTAAGAGAAATGATTACTGGAGACGTGCATAACTGTATAATAGTAGCAGATATACTTAATGCCAAATGTAATGCCTATTTCTCACACGGACACTTTGGTATTTTGCGATATTTTTTCTCTATCATCCTTCATTCAATTTTAAAACGATTTTCCGACTTAAGTTGTTAATAGTCCCTCTATCAAGTGATATACGCATTTCAAAATTACGATAAACAATGTGTCTCATTTATTATTAAAACCTTTGCACGATTTTAACACTGCCCCTAAGTCATGTACGATACAATTTCTCTGTCAAATAAATTATCAAGCTTATATAAGTTTTTGGCTTCTAAAGTCACACAAATTTATCTTTCCAATGGTGTATAAACCATAACATTACGACGCCTATTCCATGGGTCACATCAATTATCAACTCTGGTCCATTTCTTTTTTTTACCAAGTATATTTTATAATTAAGCATCTGACTTATAACAGGAATCCCATTAGTTATCAATGTATTAATAAAGAACATATATCGAATCACAGAAGACACATGTTCAAGTTAGGATATAATGTGCAATTAAATTTAGTATCACAGATTTTGAAAACACTATTACATTTAATACCCAAGCCAGAATTATGAATACAGAAAACAAAACAAGATGAAACTGTATTTAAAAGGATAGTTTAACCCAGTAAATATGTACAATCTGGGTCTATGCCTAAAACCATATCGTTCACATAACATACGAGGAGCGTTCAATATGTAATGCAACTAGCCATCGTATTAACGTTGGGTGAGGTTTACACACGAAATTTGAAAATGATCTTATAGAATGAACCTTTAGCGACACTTTCTGAAAATTGTATTAAAATCAGTGAAGTTATAAGTCTATGACGACTGTTTGTTTGGGACATATTCATATACACTGCCTTAAAAAGCGGCAGAAAAGTTTAATGAATTTGCATAGGTCGTAATGTTGGATTCATAAAAAAATGCATTTTGCAGCGAAGTAATTTATTCAAACTTTTGTTGTAACTAGAAGTATGTGTAAATATTACGTAAACGTTGTTTTCAATACAAAACATAAATAAAGTCCAAGGCAGGAAATGCCGTTTTCTGGGAAATATAAAAGTCCTGAAAATATCACATTCCAATAAAAAATAATAGTCAAATTTAGTTTGAAGATATGACAGAAAATGGTTTTAAATACGTGGGTAACGAATTGAAGGGATACTCTAAAGATTTAATATAAAATCAACAATTTTAGTTACACCGCTCCAAAAATATTTAAGCCTGAAGTTGCTCTGCGCTTTTTTAGCATAAGATTTAAGCTATATTTTGTCGCACTGACAACATTTAAGGAGCAATAAACCCAAAAAAACACACATTACAAATAAAAACCACTAACATTTTCATATGGAAGTTATAAAAGTTTGTGGTTTAGGCAAAAAAAGTTCATATTGGCCGTCGAAATCAGATTTTTAGTCAAACTTTTTTCCCCCCGTTTTTGGCGTGTTCAGTATCATTTACATGTCTTAAAAAATACCTCAAAAAACATTTTTTTATTGGATGGAAGTATCTGAAACTTGATAAAATAATGGGGGAAAGTTCATTTTAACATAATCCTTATCAATAACTACAACAATTGACCATAATTTAATTTTAGGACCATAGTTGCATTATATAATGAACGCCCCTCGTAAAAGCAAAATTGGACCTAAAATGCTGCCCTGAGGAACTCCACATGTAACATTAGCTAAATCAGATCGTGTATTATCGACGTTAACAATTTGCTTTCTTTTGCTCAGTTAAAACAGGAACCAGGCTGTGGTGACAACTACCGTATGTTTTAAGTTTTCCACATAAGATAAAATGGTTTAAAGGAATATCAAAAACTTTTTGGAATTTCAGACTTTAGAATTGTTTGTTTTAATGTGATCTGGGATAAAAGCTAGACCTGATGTGATCTACTTAATGAACCTACTTAATGAATCTACTTAATGATCTGAAGCCCAAGCAATGATCTAATGATCTACTTAATGAATTAAAACAAGAATATGTTGAAAAATCACTTCTAAACCCAGACTGATGTTCATTTAAACTATTTCTACTGACAAGGAATTGAGGGCTGGCGTGGCGCAGTCGGAAGCGCGGCGGATTTGTAACCCTGGGTTCAATCCTCCGTGGTGCCACTGAGTTCCGTCGGTGTGTTGTTGGACAAGACACTTTCCCTTAGCCCCGTCCGTCGGATGGGGACGTAAACCGGGCAGTCCCGTGTATCGGCTTATCCTCCGAGCACGTTAAAGAACCATAGGAATCTATTCGATAATAAGAGTAGGGCACGGTTCCCGGATTCCTATGTATCCTTCCCCTCTCTCTGGGGCGGCTCTAAATCACCTATACTGTGTTGATGAGCCGTTAAACAATATTCAATTCTAGATGATTAAATTTAGATGAGCACACATGTAAATAATTCAATGTTAAAGAGACACACGGCAATCTTGAAGTGTTTATCCAATACTGATTTCAACAGTCTCCCTTTATTTATCCAGTATCGTTTTGACATTAAACATACTTGTATATAATTAAATAAAGTGTTGAGTTTCCTTGTTTTTTGTCTTATTCTACCATAGATTTAAAGGGACACACGGCAATCTTGTTTTTTTTAAAACTCACGGCGTCCCGTTAGTTTTTCTCTTCACTTGCATTTGTTCAATCATTAATAGTAATTGTTAGAATAGTTCAAAGCAAATTATTTTTACATATTACTGAATTGAATTGAATTGAATGTTGTTTAACGGCTCATCAACACAGTACAGGTTATTTAGAGCCGCCCCAGAGAGAGGGGAAGGATACATAGGAATCCGGGAACCTGCCCTACTCTTATTATCGAATAGATTCCTATGGTTCTTTAACGTGCTCGGTTGATAGACCGATACACGGGACCGCCCGGTTTACGTCCTCATCCGACGGACGAGGCTCAGGAATAGTGTCTTGCCCAAGAACAGACCGACGGAACTCAGTGGCACCACGGAGGATTGAACCCGGGGCCTCCGGTTACAAATCCGCCGCGCTACCGACTGCGCCACGCCAGCTTCTACATATTACTGACATTTTATAATAGTGCATCTATAATATATTTTAAAAATTTGGTGAAATAGTGAAGAAAAATGAAATCTTAATTTTTTATTTAATTATATGCAAGCAGTTTTTAAGTCAAAATGACGCAGGATAACTAAATTGCGGAGCAAATTTTAATGTTTGAATAAAACTCAAGATTGCCATGTGTCCCTTTAAGTATATTACTGGTGTAATATAATCAACAGTTGATAATATGTAAGCACAAATTGCTTTAAACTATTCTGATAATTAATAATAATGATTGAAGAAATGCCAGTTGTGTAGAAAAACTAAAGGGACATCTTGAGTTCTCAAAAATCAAGATTGCCATGTCCCTTTAAAATGTTCCAATGTAAAAACGAGTTGCTGCAGTTAAAATAGCCCAAGCAATAAATCCTTTCAACAGAAAACGTGACCATCTAATTGAATAATGATCACCATTAAGTACGATTGCCCTAGAGTCAATTAATTACTAATTCTGTTAATTAACATCTTTAACAGCTTGAGTAAAATATTTATGAACATTGTGTAAAAGAAGTAATGGCAAATAGTTAACAACACATATTTATAAAAGAACCAGGGGAAAATATCATGTTACAGGAAAATTCTGGTTTTGATAAAAAACCAGATTTGAACATAGATGAAAATTAATGCATATCTGAGTTCGACATTCTTGGATCAATGTTGAATTGCTCTCTCCATTTTATATCATGCCAAAATATATTAATCATATTTTGATTAAAAGTCATTAGTCATGGATTTATGAGACTAATATTCCTCAGTTTAATCTAAGATGTGTAAAATAACACAAAGACCACACTAAAATAAAATACAGTCCAGACTCTATTGTGCCCATCACTTCTGGGAATCTCGTCGTGTTCGTTGGCGGAAGGACTATAAAACTTAGAAATACACACACACACACTAAAATAAAATGGAAATACTCAGTAACACATTCACGTCCCGCTTTAATATGGTTGTGATTCTCCTTCCTTCTTCTTTTCTTTCCTCGTACTGCCGAAGGTGATCGCCAACAATCCAGCTGCCAATGTTCCTATTGTAGCCCACGTCAATAATTTGTCCACCTATGAGCAGCGAACATAATCAAATGGGAAGTGAACATAATCATATGAGCAGTGAACATAACCATAACAAATAATTTATAAATACATGAAAACAATGGCATTAAATATTTATTTTCAGAGATGCTTCATTTTCTTTCTAAATCCCATTGTTTAAATAGTGTTTTCGTCATTTTTAGCACATGTTAGGCCATATATATAGTTGATTTTTTATGTGACCGAGACAGACCACCCTGTTTATCCTGGTATTGTATTGTATATACAGTAATGTATAACTCCCGCCAACTGTAACAATCGACACTTTCTCCCTTAACAAGTCGAGCACCCAGTGGGATTAGAACCCGCAGCAGTTTAGACCAGTGTCTTTACTACCCCAGCCACAGAGGTGCCATTGTGTTAAGGTATAACATAGTGTACGAGGGGTATAATCGAGAAATAATGAAACTGATTCTGTAGTCTGTATTATTATTAAATAGTTAACAATAATATTTACATGCAATATTAAGCAATTATCCTTTATGGGATAGTTTATATCAGTTTATAATTTAGGCTTGTTATTTTCAAATATAAACTCAAATTTCGACTGCCTATTATTTCAGAACGCAAACATCTAAACTGTTTCATTTGCTACTCCGATGTTGTCAAGAGTTTCAATACAGATTGCCTTTCATATTCGTCACCATAAATTATTAAATAACAAAACAAGTAACAGTTACTAAACTGTTTCATGAACTAATGACGTCAAATGAATTAACAAAACTCCACGTTATCGTTCTCTTCCATCTTTGTAACGCCTGTACCTTTAACAACTTAAGAATGAGAAACTGCTGGCTTTATAGAAGATTCTCCATCAACTCCCGTGTTTGTATTTCACACAAAACTTAATAAGGCCTAAAAACACAACGTGTGTTTCTGGTTTAACCCTGTCAAAAAGTTAGGGTAGGTAGGTAGGAAAAAGTTGTTTTTTTAGATATTTTTTATATATATTGTTTGCATATATTATGCCATTTTTGTCCTAAGGCAACTTTTTGATAACCTTTGCAATCCAGATTAGATGCTTAACAACTCTGGCTAATAAAATTATCATTTGATTTTTTTAAAAAAAAAAATTCCGCTAAAAATATTTAGGGTCAGCGGTGATAAAGTAGGGTCGGTCGGGAAACCGGAAACACACGTTTTTTATTAGGCCTAATAGCGCAGTGTTCTGTTAATTCCGGTGACGTTATTTCTTTCACGAAGCAGTTAAGTAACTGGTACTTGTTTTGTTATGTAATTATTATATCGTGATGGATACTTAAAGCTTGTATTGCCGAGTTTCTTCGTATTGGCCTTGTTTTTTCATACTGGCCGAATTCCGGTTTGTATTGGCTGAGCTTGTGCCACTTATATAGATAATAAAAAGAATATTTGTAGGTTTGTCGTGAATATAGGATTTATTTTCATCGAGAAGTGAGAAAACTTATATTTTCTCAAGTACTTTAGCACGAAAAGTGAAAATATAAGTTTTCTCACTTCGAGATGAAAATAAATCCTATATTCACGACAAACCAACAAATATTCTATTTATTATATACTTTTTATCATGCAACACTACCAAGCTGTTTCAAACAGAAAATATGTTTCATTCCGACAGTTCTACTTTAACGTATTCGCAGATAAATATAGTAACACCAGTGCGTGAGGCGATTTATATATATTTAGTGCGCATATAATATAGTTCTAAACTTATGTAGAAAAAAGTAGTTCCATTTTTTCCGGCAGTGAGAATATAAGTTCTTATATTCTCACTGTGAAAATATAAACAACGAGAATATAAGGTTTATTTTAACCATACAATCCACTATTTCACTGCGAAGTATATAATATATAGAGGATATTTGTTATTTTTGAGTGAATAACATATTTTATTTCATCGAGAAGTGAGAAAACTTTATATTTAAAATATTAAAGTTTTCTAACTTCGAGACAAAACAACAAATTTTCTTTTTATTTTAGGATTTTACAAACAATTATTTAAGCAATTTCAGTAACTAAACCGTTTTACACACCTGGCTACGCGCCCTGTTCACGATGACGTAACGAAAAGTTATATGACGTCACTTTTTTTGAAACCGTTAATGTCATAGAAAGTAAAATTAAACAGTGGAAGTAACAGTATAACAGTAGGAATATCTTGTGAGTCGTGTTACTGTGCATTTGTGTTGGTTGTACATTTAAAAGTAGTCCCGACAGCTACTGTGAAATAAAACTCTATATTCCACAGTGTGGAATAACACTTTTATTTCACTGATAAAATACAGTATTTCATTGCTTATCAGAAAATAAATGATATTATGGCTATGAAGTACTGGAATGATAGCACAATATATAAATTATACAGACGACATGTTTTATGTACTATATTACCTGTTCACTTTTGTGTTTTCCATATCTACAGAAACTGGCAAAATGTTCACAGTTGCTCCAGAGGACATTGTAGCCAATCTCCCCTATCATTGACATGGCTCTCTCAATAATGTTGTCCTGCTCGTCGGGGCTGCAACGTAACGTGGGAGCATTTATGGTAATTTTATCATATGAGTGCATTTGAATCATATTTGTCAATGGAAGAGAAAATTGTTGGTGCCAGAGTCGCTTTCTGTATGTACTTATTTTATTAAAATTAATGTCAAATATACAGAGCTTAGGAAAGTTACAATTAGAATACTTACTTAATGGCCAGGAGAGTGATATAGTTACTAATTTAATACTCAATATTTAACTAGAACTATCACTTAAATTCTAAGTCAAACAAAGGACCATAATTCTGTAATAAATTAGGCAATCAACAATGGGTGATGCAGAGGGACATACGGTTTCAGTTGTTATGTGTACCGGTATATGAAGTTTGTGAACAATTCATTCGAAACTGTTTAAAAAATGCTAGTAATAAAAGTGTGAAACAAGACGCTATGGGACAAAAATGTGTTACGCGACGCGAAAAAAATGTGTTACATGACGAGACGTTAAGAACAAAGTGATTCCTATATAGCCCCCACTTCATTTTGTGAAAGAATGGGTATAATTATTTATAAGGGTGATATACTTCAATAAAATATCATAGAATTAAGATAGAATAGAATAAACATTCAATGGCCAAAAAGACTGATGTAATTAACACTCAATGGTCCAAAGGATGACAAAATAACAAGCAATAATGGTTAGAATAGTGTTATAATTACCACAGTGTTCAGAAAAAGTATACATGTAACAGTCAATGTACAGAAGAGTCATTCAACTAAAACAGTGATAGAACAGACACTTGTAGTGATAGAACAGACTTGTAGTGATAGAACAGACTTGTAGTGGTAGAACAGACACTTGTCATTATAGAACAGACACTTGTAGTGATAGAACAGACACTTGTCATTATAGAACAGACACCTGTTGTGATAGAACAGACACCTGTAGTGATAGAACAGACACTTGTCGTGACAGAACAGACACTTGTAGTGATAGAACAGACACCTGTAGTGATAGAACAGACACTTGTAGTGATAGAACAGACACTTGTAGTGATAGAACAGACACTTGTAGTGATAGAACAGACACTTGTAGTGATAGAACAGACACCTGTTGTGATAGAACAGACACCTGTAGTGATAGAACAGACACTTGTCGTGACAGAACAGACACTTGTAGTGATAGAACAGACACCTGTAGTGATAGAACAGACACCTGTAGTGACAGAACAGACACTTGTAGTGATAGAACAGACACTTGTAGTGATAGAACAGACACTTGTAGTGATAGAACAGACACTTGTAGTGATAGAACAGACATGTGTAGTGATAGAACAGACACGTGTCGTGATAGAACAGACACTTGTAGTGATAGAACAGACATTTGTAGTGATAGAACAGACACTTGTAGTGTTTGAACAGACACTTGTCATGATAGAACAGACACTTGTCGTGATAGAACAGACACTTGTAGTGATAGAACAGACATATGTAGTGATAGAACAGACACTTGTAGTGATAGAACAGACTTGTAGTGACAGAACAGATACATGTCGTGACAGAACAGACACTTGTAGTGATGGAACAGACACTTGTCCTGATGGAACAGGCACTTGTAGTGATGGAACAGACACTTGTCGTGGTGGAACAGACACTTGTAGTGGTGGAACAGACACTTGTAGTGATAGAACAGACACTTGTAGTGATAGAACAGACACTTGTCATTATAGAACACACTTGTAGTGATAGAACAGACACTTGTAATGATAGAACAGACACGTGTCATTATAGAACAGACACTTGTAGTGATAGAACAGACACTTGTAGTGATAGAACCAGGGCTGTCTTTTGGCTTTTTTTGGGGCCGTTATTCGGCCCCAGTCCCCCACCTGAAAAGTATATTTTTTTCCACCCACCTCAGTGTCAAAATTCTCCCCTTGAAAAAAACACAAAAAAAAACTGAAAGACAGAAGGCTAGAATTTTAAGAGAACTAAGTGTTAATTGTGCTTGTGTTGAAGAAAGTAGAACAAAGTAAATGACATAACTGTCATTGGTACTTTTTGAACATAGTCTAACTCTTACAGCTAGTCAACATACATATTTTTCAAGTCTGTTTTGAACCCATTTATTGTTAAATGTATATTGGTTGTCATAAACAACAATAAAATTGTGTTATTGTATGCTTAAGTCCTTGCTTTATTTGTCTATTTAGTGTTATATATCTATTTAATCAGCATGATTTCATTTTATATTGATGATATCATAATGTGTTATGGATGTTTGAACTTTCATGCAAAATTCCCCCTTTTACTGAAATTGACGCGAAAATTCCCCCCTCTAAGGGACCCGGACCCATTCCCCCATGGTAGAAAGACAGCCCTGAGAACAGACACTTGTAGTGATAGAACAGACACTTGTCGTGATAGAACAGACACATGTCGTGATAGAACAGACACTTGTCTTGATAGAACAGACACTTGCAGTGATAAAACAGACACTTGCAGTGATAAAACAGACACATGACGTGATATAACAGACACTTGTAGTGATAGAACAGACACTTGTAGTGATAGAACAGACACTTGTAGTGATAGAACAGATACATGTCGTGATAGAACAGACACTTGTAATGATGGAACAGACACTTGTAGTGATAGAAAAGACACTTGTCGTGATAGAACAGACACTTGTAGTGATAGAACAGACATTTGTAGTGATAGAACAGACACTTGTAATGATAGAACAGACACTTGTCGTGATAGAACAGACACTTGTAATGATGGAACAGACACTTGTAGTGATAGAAAAGACACTTGTCGTGATAGAACAGACACTTGTAGTGATAGAACAGACATTTGTAGTGATAGAACAGACACTTGTAATGATAGAACAGACACTTGTAGTGATAGAACAGACACTTGTCGTGATAGAACAGACACTTGTAGTGATAGAACAGACAATTGTAGTGATAGAACAGACACTTGTCGTGATAGAACAGACACTTGTCATGATAGAGCAGACACTTGTCGTGATAGAACAGACACTTGTAGTGATAGAACAGACACCTGTAGTGATAGAACTGACACCTGTGGTGATAGAACAGACACTTGTTTTAAGAATGTTGTTATAAAGACATTAATGTGTTGTTTAAGCTTGCTATGTTGTAAACTACTTTATTTAACATTTAAATTAAAATATATCCCTTATTGCAAGACAATAAAAGACTTCTGAAGGGCTGAAAGAGCAAATTCAGATTTATTTCTTGCGGAAAGTTGATAATTAAATCTGTTAAATACCGAACAATTAAATATCAACTACATACATACATGTGATATCTCACTCTGTGAGACCAAAACTACAAAATTATGATTTGGCATTCCACTGAAAAAAATGTGAAATGAAAACAAATTTAAAAGCTCTTAAATGACATTTTACTCTTTTATTTTATCACTAAATGCTTTAAAAAGCTAAATGTATAAAAATATTTGCTAAAACATCACATATATCTTATTCTTAAAAATTTCTCAAATCTCCCAGATTGTGGCTGAAGTATCACATGTATGTACATGTCTTTAAATTCGCTGTTCAATGACAACAAGATCAATATGCTGCTAAACTTACTTCAATTTTCTGTCCTTAGAATTGTTCTTTATGGCCTTTGAACCACAAGTGACATTCCAGAAATCGTCCTCTTTGACGAAGGCCTTGTTGAAGCGAGTGCCACAGATAGTGAAGATTGATCCAGAGTTAACGTTAGCATTGAGACCATCATTCTCATCTCCTGCCAGATGAATCACTCTACCGTTACCTGGGAACATACAGAAACAATGTGATAGTTATAGGTACTCTCTCATAACAAGTGTATCGATGATAGATGAATCAATCAAACCCTACCTGGTAACATATAGAAACAAGAAAATCGGTAGAACCGATGGATGCTCCCCGAAATGTATCCTCAACTTATCATATGGCCTTGTATCAACCAGCAGTTTTCAATCTGCAGTCCCATCAGTAGTTTTAAAGTTATGCTCCGGACAAAAATTCTAAGTACAAAATTACATAGGACAATAACTGTTTAAATGATGACAGTTACGGTTCTTGCACTCTTCACATCCTCTCATTGCCCTCTATCATTGTGTGAAGTTTCACTATAGTCCCATAAGTAGTTTTGAAGTAATTCTCCGAACAAAAAATCTAAGTATAAAATTACAAAGGGCAATAACTAAGTAGTTTTTAAGTTATGCTCCGTACAAAAGTGTGACGGACGGACGAAATGACGGATGGACGGACAAAGCGGCAACTATGTGCTCCTCCAAAAATTTCGTGGAGCATAACAATGTTATAGTATACTCTCTCATAACAAGTGTATTGATGCTAGATGAATCGATCAAATAAAATTGAAACCCAGGTGCGCATCTTCCCTTGCTGTTCTAAATTCCTGTAAAGTTTGGCGACCGTGGGTTAAATCGTACTGCAGGAAGGCGCGAAACAAGTTTTTCAGCCCCTATTTTGACTAAGACAAGGGCCATAACTTTGTGGTTTTTGGTACAAAATAAAAATTAAAACCCAGTTGTGCATCTTCACTTGTTGGTCTACATTCTTTTGAAGTTTGGTGACCGTGGGTTTAATAGTAATGGAGGAGGATGTGACACATTATTTCAGTCCCTGTTTTGACTAAGTCAAAGGCCATAACTCTGAAGTTCTTGGTCCAAAATAAATATGAAAACCCAGGTGCGTATCTTCACTTGCTGGTCAACATTCCTGTAAAGTTTTGCGACAGTGGATTAAATAGTTATGGAGGATCGTGTGACACAAGGTTTGGGACGTACGTATGTACGTACGGACAAGTGCAAATCTATATGCACCCCCAAGTGGGAAAGTGGGGGCATAAAAAAAGAACTAGAGGGTGTTTTTAGTAAAACAGATGTCCCCAATGGGGAAAGGACAATAAATCCACCAAAAAGCATCTGACTAGAACAAGGTGACGATATGAGAAAGTAGGTTCGATACTGATCATCCATACTAAATTTCGCTGAAATCCGACCTGGGGTGCTGGAGAACTAGTCTGGACAAAGTTTTGTATTAAAGCAATTACATGGCCATAACTCAGCCAAAAATCATTCATACGGAACACGACAACGATATGTGCAACTAGGCTTGATACTGATCATCCCTACAAAGTTTCACTGAAATCCAGCCAGGGGTTCAGGAGAACTTCCGATCAAAGTTTCTGAATAAGGGGCCATAACTCTATCAAATATCATTCAACCGGAACATGGCGATGATATACACAACTAGGTTTGATACTCATCATCCCTATAAAGTTTCGTTGAAATCAGGCCAGACGTTCAGGAGAACTAGTCCGGACAAAGTCTGTGTATTTAAACCTTTAAAGGGTCAACTCCAAAATCATTCAACCGGAATATGGTGAAGATAAATGCAACTAAGCTTGGTACCGATCATCCCTGCAATGTTTCGTTGAAATACGGCCAGGGGTTCAGGAGAACTAGTCCGGCAAAGTTTGTGACAAACAGACAGACGAGACAGCATAAAAACAATATATCTCCCTATCCACTTCGTGGAGGAGACATAAAACTTTGTAGAATTTTTTATGGTAAATATATTGTGATTTTTTAGAAGGTTTTTAAAGGGTTTGGCTATTTTTAGTAATGGTGGCCATTTTGAATGTCCAACTGGCCTAATTTAATATGCTGCAGTTTAGCAAAATTGGTCCAGCATGTCAGAACAACATGCTATTGCCTAAACCCTGATAACCTTTGGCCAGTAGAGCTAAAAAAAAAAAGCCTACCTATATAGACAGCCCAGTGTGAATAGAGACCTCTATGGAATTCTATCATATCTCCTGCATCCAAATCTCCCAGCACTGTCTCATTGTGTTGTCTTACGACAGAAACAGACATCTTCACAATGACACAGTATGTTCAACACTTGTCTCTGTGCTTGATTTTTTGCTGTAAATAAAACAATATGTTCAAGAATTGCAGAGAAATACATGTCCCCTATATTATTTAGTAACAGTGACCTTGACTTTGACCATTATGCAATCCCAATCTTGCTTTTCATATAAGCCACCTAGTTTCAGGGCTGGCGTGGCGAAGTCGGTAGTGCGGCGGATTTGTAACCGGAGGCCCGGGTTCAATCTTCCCTGGTGCCACTGAGTTTCGTCGGTGTGTTCTTGGGCAAGACATTTTCCCTTAGCCTCGTCCGTCGGATGGGGATGTAAATCAGGCGGTCTCGTGTATCGGTCTATCCTCCGAGCACGTTAAAGAACCATAAGAATCTATTTGATAATAAAAGTAGGGCACGGTTCCTGGATTCCAATGTATCCTTCCCCTCTCCAATGTATCCTTCCCCTCTCTCTGGGGCAGCTCTAAAAAACCTATACTGTGTTGATGAGCCATTAAACAACATTCAATTCAGGCCAATATCTCATTCCCAAGTAAAGTTAATGAGCAGAAACAGTTGTTCTATTTTTAGTAACAGTGAACTTGACATTAAACCCAGTGACCACAAATCATTGAAATGCAACACAAGCTTTCTTTTCAAATAAGCTCCCTACCCATAAAGTTTGATTACAATATCTCATTCCTAAATAATAAGTTATTGAGCGGAAACCATTTTTATATTTTGAGTAACAGTGACCTTGACCTTGACCCCAGTCACCCCAAATAAATTCCCAAGCTTCCTTTTCATATAAGCTACCTACCCATAAAATTTAATTTCAATATCTCATTCCTAACTAAAGTTAATGAGCAGAAAATGTTTTTCTATTTTAGTAATGGTGACCTTGACCCCAGTGGCATCAAATGCCACCCCAAACTTGCTTTTTATATAAGCTACCTACACACCAAGTTTCAGGCTAATATCTCATTCATAACTAATGTTATTGAGCAGAAATAATTTTTCTATTTTTAGTAACAGTGACCTTTACCATGACCCCAGTGTCCCCAATGCAATCCCAAGCTTCCTTTTCATATAAGCTACCTATCCATAAAGTTCTATTCCAATACCTCATTCCTAACTAAAGTTATGGAGCGGGAACCATTTTTCTATTTTTAGTGACCTTGACCTTGATCCCAGTGGCTCCATATGCAATCCCAAATTTGCCTTTCATATAAGCTACCAAAACACATCAAAATGTATAAACACCAAGTTTCAGGCCAATATGTCTTTCCTAACTAAAGTTATTGAGCAGAAAGCATTTTTCTATTTTTAGTAAGCGTGACCTTGACCCCAGTGACCTCAAACGCAATCCCAAGCTTCCGGTTCATATAAGCTAAGTACCCAAAAAGTTTCATTCTAATATCTCATTTCTAACTAAAGTTATTGAGCGGAAACCATTTTACTATTTTTAGCAACAGTGTATTTTATTATAATTTTTGTTGCCCGGATGATAGCAACCACAATTTTAGACATATTAATAAAACAAAATGATGTGCATGATCTCCTCACTCCCTTTTACCTACACACACATTTTCATTAAATTATATTAAGCATTTCTTTTGTTATCAAAGGATCCATATATTTTGTGTATTTTTATTATTAATATAGCAACCATATTTTTTGTCAAATCAACAAAATAAAATAATGTGCATTGCCAACATGCCTAGTTTCATAAAAATATTTTACTTTTCTCCTTATCGCAGGATCCATATTTGCGGGACAGACTGACTGAAGGACGGATGGACGGTAGGCTACCTAAAGTCTCCTCCGGTGACACACCACTTCTAAGAACTCATTGAGTCTCTCCACTTTTGCTGCATTAAACCAATTAGGATGCTTCATTCATATTAAAATTAATTAAAAATTAATTAATTGCTTCCATCATGACATCACTTTCTGATTTTATGACATCACTTCCTGGTATTATGACATCACTTTCTACTATTGTCACATCTTTTCACTCAACCGGTTCTGAGAACTGATTGAGTGATCTTGAATGTATAAATTACTGTAAAAAAAAGAAATATGAGATCTCATTGAGTAATGAGTTTTTTGAAACTAAAAATCACAAAATTTTACATATAAAATAATTCTAAAATGAGTTAATAGACTGTTTTATATGGAACACCAAATTTCAAATCTTTATGAAAGTAGCATGATCATAGATGCTGTCTACTTATAGGCCAAACAAGAGTTTTGTTTCAAGAATCATAGCGGTATGCTCCAAATAAAAAGTGTGGGTAGGCAGGCAGTTGGCAGGTATTATGTTTGTTTGCACTATTTTCAAACAAGGTTTATTTTAAAGAGCTCTAAAAAATTTGAAAAGAATTATCAAAATGCCATGAAAAATAAAGGAGATATGGCCTATTGAAAGATTCCAAAGAAACATAAATGGAGGTGGCCATCTTGGAACGTTGATGTCATCACGCCTTTTTAAGATATATGGCATATTGACAAAATGTCTTTTAAAGCAAAGAAAAGCACTGCAAATGAAAAACAAGGGGCCCAAGTCGGCCTGTGGACGCTCTAATGGCTAACATGGCTCTTATAACATCAATGAAGCGAGTGACTGCTATTTACGTTTTTTGAAAGTTTCGGGCAAAAAACAGCTTTTTGACTAAATTAAGGGCCATAACTAAAGAATCTGGTAAAGTTTGGTAAAGATCAGATGAAAATTGAAGGCAAAATATAGCATTTTTATCCAAATCAAGTCATAACTCCTCTGTTACTGGTCCGATGGTCAAACTTAGAGCTAAAAAAGAAAAAAAATATGAAAAAATAAATAAATAAAAAGAAATTAAGGACCATAACTCTGCTGTTAACGATCGAACTTGACCAATGTTTCATTGACATTAACAATCTGATAAAGTTTGGTAAAGATCGGATGAAAAATGAAGGCCCTATTGTCTTAACGAGGCAATATATAGCATTTTAAACTCTTATCAAGGGCATTAACTCCGCTGTTACTGGTTCAATATGGATGGTTTTCGAACTTGTCCGAGCTTTCATTGATATTGACAATCTGATAAAGTTTGGTAAAGATCAGATGAACAATGAAGCCCCTATCGTCTTAATGAGGCAAAATATACAGGGCCTTCCCCAGGATTTTTTTAAGGGATAGTGGCATTTAACGCGCGAGGGTGTGGGGTGGGTGCGGGAGGGGGTCCCCTCCCTCATGTCGATTTTTTTTTCATGTTTTGAAGTAAAATACGGGTTTTGGCATACACCGGACACATTTAAAACATGTTTTAAATATATCTACCAGTCTGCCATAGATAGTACATGTAGATTTTTATAGCATTTTGAACTAAATCAAGGGCCATAACTCCGCTGATACTTGTCCGATATGAATCCGATATGAATGGTTTTCGAACTTGTCCGAGCTTTCATTGATATTAACAATCTGATAAAGTTTGGTAAAGATCGGATGAACAATGAAGCCCCTATCGTCTTAACGAGGCAAAATATGGCATTTTTAACTAAATCAAGGGCCATAACTCCGCAGTAACTGGTCCGATATAGCATTTTTAACTTAATCAAGGGCCATAACTCCGATTTACTGGTCTGATATGGCCGGTTTTCGAACATGTCTGAGCTTTCATTGATATTAACAATGTGGTAAAGTTAGGTAAAGATAGGATGAAAAATGAAGGCCCTATCGTCTTAACGAGGCAAAATATAGCATTTTGAACTAAATCAAGGGCAATAACTCCGCTGTTACTGGTCCGATATGGCTGATTTTCGAACTTGTCCAAGCTTTCAACAACATTAGCAATCTGATAAAGTTTGGTAAAGATCGGATGAACAATGAAGCCCCTATCGTCTTAATGAGGCAAAATATAGCATTTTTAACTAAATCAAGGGCCATAACTCCGCAGTTACTTGTCCGATATGGCTGGTTTTCGAACTTGTCCGAGCTTTAATTAATATTAACAATGTGGTAAAGTTTGGTAAAGATAGGATGAAAAATGAAGGCCCTATCGTCTTAACGAGGAAAAATATAGCATTTTAACTAAATCAAGGACCATAGGTCCATAACTCCGCTGTTACTGGTCTGATCTGGCTGGTTTTCGAACTTGTCTGAGCTTTGATTGATATTAACAATGTGGTAAAGTTTGGTAAAGATAGATGAAAAATGAAGGCCCTTTAGTTTTAAAGAGGCAAAATATATCAATATAGCATTTTTAACTAAATCAAGGGCCATAACTCCGCTGTTACTGGTCCGATCTGGCTGGTTTTCGAACTTGTCCGAGCGTTCATTGATATTTACAACCTGTTAAAGTTTGGTAAAGATCGGATGAAAAATGAAGTCCCTATAGTCTTAACGAGACAAAAGTTAACCTCGGACAACGGACAGACGACGGATGCCGGACAACTCGCCATCCCATAAGCTCTGCTGGCCCCTGGCCAGTAGAGCTAATAAGCATACATACATTTTACATCTGTACATTTAATTAGTTTGCAGTGATTTTCTTTGCTTTAAAATATATTTTGGCAATAATAATGCCATATATGGTAAAAAGGCGCGATGGTGTCATCGTTCCGAGATGGCCGCCTCCATTTATGTTCTTGCAAATTTTCAATAGGTCATAATCTCCTTTAATTTTCATGACATTTTGATAATTCTTTCAATTGTTTTCAAGTTTTTCAGAGCCCCTTTAAAATAAATCTGTTTGAAAATAGTGCATCAACCCCTTTAAATCCAATAAATACTGTTAAAAACTTTTTATCGATAATTGCATTAAAAGTGTCCGAATTCAGCTGCCACCTTTAAAGCTCACATACAGTATTTCCAATCTATTGCCGAGAGGATTTATAGGTAACATTGCGAACACTATTGAATGTTAGTGGCAAGGCCACGCTTAAAAAAAAATGTTTGCCCTTTCCCAACCGACCCGAGAAAAAGGGCCCTACCCAAATATATTTTTCTCATATTTCGAATACTTTTTTTTTTAATTGCCGGTAGCATCAAGATGCCACCAATAATAAAGATATGTTTTTGTTACATAAAAATAAAAATAAATTATTTTTTTGCCTACCTACCGACCCAAGAGGTGGTAGGTAGGACACACAACCAACTCTAGTGAATATTGAAAGTTACATGAATTTTTGTTCATGTGGAGTTTAGACAATTATTAACAATTATGATTATTAACATATAATACAGACAATTAACAAACGTCAAGGCTGTCATAACAAGAGACATGAGACTCAAACTGAGTCAAAGTATATAATACACCTCAAAATAATTTAAGGACCACAATAATAGAACAGTAATAATCATTATTATATAACCTATAAATAGACGCGTTTTCATTGGCTAAAAAGTAATTTTTTAGAAAAAATATCTAGCGATATTGACCTGTTTTTTTGATATTGACCTGTTTTTTTGATATTGACCTGTTTTATATAATTGTTTTTTTGATATTGACCTGTTTTATATAATTGTAAATTGAGGGTTATATAATAAAACAGTTATGGACTTTTCAGCTGTTATACATGATGTTGATATGCACCAAAAAATCATTATTGACCTCGGCTATCGCCTCGGTCAATAATGATTTTTTTGGTGCATATCACATCATGTATAACAGCTGAAAAGTCCATAATTGTATAATATTATATATTCTGTGAATTATAGAAATTTCCCAGTTTGAGAAAATCTATAACATATCCCTTCCTCTACTGTGCTATCTCGCCTAGTGTGCAAGATAGCACAGTAGCCAAATGTTATTTAAATGTTACCAAATGAACTGAACGATAGACGCCATGATATTACTTCACGAATTGACGTCATGATATTACTCCGCGCTGTCACCAAAGGAGTGACGGAAGAAGGAATACTCGTGTAACAAGACGACTGGAAAGAAATTTATCACAGAATATATATTATATAGTTTAATTAACATTTTTGTCATGATACGGAAAATAATTCACTCGTGAGAAATACTCTTGCGATATAGAAACTCGTGCGAAAATGCACTCGTTTCTATATCGCAAGAATATTTCTCACACGGGAATTATTTCCTGTATCACTTCAACAATGTTAATTAAACTCTATTTATCTTTAATATTATGGATTTCATATTCATATAAAAAGTTAAAATATTTGTGTAATGTAACAATTGTAATTGAATTGGGTTTTAATGTTTTTATTTTTTGTTTTTAATTTTAATATTTCATCTGGGCGTGTATAATCCGAGCCTTCTCTGAGTCTAAAAGCCTTTTTCTTCTTTTTTTTCCCCCGGCTTTTTATGGTCAGTAGTGAAAACCGGGGGATTACTGAAAACACACAGTTGTGCAATTTCAACGATGTTTGGGGAGTCGGGTCAATTTTTTACGATAATTTAGCTGAACAGATCAATCAATTAATGTTTATTATACCAAGTTGCAATTATAAAACTGCGCCTTTATCTATTGTAGTGACACAATAAAACATTTATGTTTTGAAGTGCACTTTTATTTACTATATCCGTCATATTGTCATTTTGCATATTAATTAAACTCCCGTGATATTCTCGTGCGAGGTGAAGGCATTCATATTCCCCTCATCAAATAAGTCCACTATCAACTGACAACATCGAGGATTTTTTGGATTGGAACAAACTCTTCTCCGAGCATAATTTGGGTCTAAACTTTAAAGATAAACAATTGGATGTTGTTCAGCAAAATGCTAGTGCCAAAAGGAAAAGTTGTCGCAATTTTGAAATTGTTTGAATTTTGCACGAAATATTTATCGGCGCATCGGTTACCATTACGTGACATTTGACCTGAGTAATAACAAAATTTAATGTTGAAAATTCAATATTTGTTAACTTTGTCTGAAAAGGTTGACCATTTCAACTTTATTAAGATTAATATTTAAAACAAATATCGTACACAGCCAGATGAAATATTAAAATCGTAAAAAAGGCTGGTAAGGTGAGAGATGGCTCGGATAATTTAGGGTGTGTAAAAAGCCACACACAAAAACAACAAACAAAGCCTTTTAGAGTCAGAGTTTAGGATCATATAATTTTAGATATGAAAATGTACCCCTATCGTCTATTGCGGATTGAGTTTGGCAATGTTTTATCTAAATTTAAAATGTAGTCTCACCGAGTTATGGTGCCACTGCCAGTTGTGCCTTGTGCCAAGTTGTGGCAGCTGGTGACTCAAAGTCACAATGTCAGTGGCGTAGTTTGTTCAATCTTCGGGCAACAAATCGTAGGTCGCAAATGTCAAGAACATGCAGCAAATAAATAGTCTGACAACGTATCGAAATCAAAGATCTAAGAACTAGCGAAAATGAAACTGAAAAATTCCTGGTTTTTCCACCAAATAATCAAACTATAAGAGTTACTTCCCATCTTCCGGTTGATTCGCACTCTATTCGTGCCGCCCTAGAATAATTTTCGTTCTCTGTGGTTGTCGGCTCACTTTTGATGGCCAGGGTCCATGCGATAATATCATAAACATTTTAATTATCAAATGGTGTGAACAGTTGGTAAAAACAAACAAGCAAACTAGAAAATGTGTCTATGGGACACGGATGCCTAGCTTTCTTGCTGTCAGTCACATACAAATAATATTTAGTGTCGGAGTTCGAAGGCTTTACGGCTTCTGGTATCTGAGTAATGTTCTTAACCCCAAACAGTTGAATGTAAATCTTGAATGTTAATTAAAGAAGTGCGAAAAGTACAAGAATGTCATTAATATTAATCTACAAACTGCGGTCTTACAGATCACAGATGTATTTGCATGATGATATATGGCTTTCGGTATATGAGTAGTGGACTTCTTAAAATACTTAAATTAAATGTACATTGTTCAACTTTTTTTTTCGTACGGACGTACGTTACGCGGGACAATGGGTACGGTACAACAATATGCCCATCCACTTTCGTGGCGGGGCATAAAGCACTGGTAACAATATATATACACGGTGTCCGAGCAAAGTACATGTCAAACATGAATTGGAGATATAAATGGAAAGACGATTGCAGTGATAACTCATGCAAAATAAAGCAAGTCATATTAAAATTGTTTTGTTTTTACTACACATTAAAGTTTCAAATTTAATTACATTCGGTGATGGAAAAAATAGTTATGTATGCAAATTCTTTCCACTGTTATAAACGTGACCACAATTAAACACAGACCTAATAACAGATAGATTGGACACTACGAAAATTATCTAAATTTCACGTGGCACAGTGCGAAAATTTCATAAAATATTTCCCAAATTTAAACACACATATCATGAAGAGTTTTATTGATACAAAAGTTTCATTCATTCCAAATCAAATCACAAATTTAATTTTCTTTTCAATGATAGTATTTTAATTTCTCTTACAGTTAGAGCAAAAAAAAAGGAGTTTGACGGAAACTTTAACTATGTCAATACCTTGATTTTTAAGAGAAGTCCGAACAATTATGACATTTTTCACTTTAAACATCTTTTTATACAATTTCTTATTTTGAAAATAAACATAAATTATTATAATCCCGTTTTGCTATTCACTATGAATCTTTTGAATGTATTCGCAACAAAATCAGTGAATAATTGAGAGAGAAGATAGAAGGAAAAGTAAGGTACGTACCACGTGATATTCTGGTTACTTCATTGGTTAAGATAGGAAGTTTCCTATCTGTTTGTTATTAGGTCTGTGAATAATAAATAAATAAATAACTTCTCCTGATCTTCACAGCGTGCACGTCGCGGAGAGGGCACGCATGACACTCGGGATGAGTGTTTCAGTCTACGGCCGTGTCAGCCCTACACTACATTACCGGGATGAGCACTATATTACATGGGTAAATAGATGTTCGGTACTAAAAATGCCGGTACTACTGGGCTGCGAAAGTACGGGAGGGTCCAGTAGACTCGAGTGTCATGTGACCAAAAGTGAAGATGTCTCCTGCGTCCCATCACAGCAGACACCATCTGATGTCCACAGATCCTGGAAGTCGAGATGTCCGCGGGCCGGAGCCGGAGCCTAGATATCAGGGACGCAACCATAATCCCGGGTATCGAAGCGAAGGTCGGGCCTACATTCGACAGAAGACCGAAGGTGACAGGACGTCGGGCGGTGTCTGCGGCGCAGGGGTCATACTGTGATGGGTGTGGCCCCAAAACCAGATCCCGACCATTAGCGGATGTAGACGGCCAACATAGCGGATGTAGCTTAGCGGATGTAGGATACCTTGACCAGACCACTTCACCGCCACAGCGAGACTACACACTACACAGAGCGTTTGCGACACATCATCAACATACATACAACAGAAGCGACAACACAGCAGCAGCACTAGATCAACCAACGCTCTCATCAACAACAGTCCAGACTCTATTGTGCCCATCGCGTCAGGGTTGCCTCGACGTGTTAGTTGGCGGAGGGACTATAATCCTTAGAACTACACACACACACAATAAATAAATAAATAATGAAACTCATCATCCAGAAAAACGATTTTTTTCTGGCAAAAAAGAATTAATTTTTCTGGCAAATATTCCAAATGCTAATGTTTCTTTCGATATTATAACATCTCCCTTTTCTATTAGGAGTTAAATTACGGTAAACGAAAATGTAACGTACATAAAAAGATTAGTAGGTAATAATTTAATATATTCTTCAAATATAAAGTTCTTGAAAATACGATTATTTAAAGAAACTAACCCGCCAAATAACGGCAAAATTACATTACACAATCGTGTATTAAAACTCTGACCAGGTGATCAGGTCATATAATAATGTATATGTGCTGATTAAAAGTTAAGCTTTATTCACAGGTTCTAAAAACACCCGTGATTGAATATGAGTTGATAACTCTTAATTAGATAACTCTTAAGTAGACACTCCAGTTTCGGTGTTTGTTCTGGCTGGTTAAAACCGTTTATATTATGTTTATAGAGTTTGGATTCTCAAAATATGCAAAGTAAGTTACATATATACCTCGTCGTCAGTTGGTTTTGGAACGGTATACATATGATGTAATTAAAATGCTGGCTGTTGTTGGCGGGATAGCTACTTTAAACATTTGGTAATTGCTGGGTTATACTATTCCAGTTACGAATACGAGTTGTGGTCAATACACAGTATAAAATATGAGATATAATAAATGTTTACTCTTACTTGATTCTTTCTGTTGAAAAGACAATAGCGCTTAATTTCGAATAAACTTCATTATTACATTTTTATGCGTGAAAGATCGGGATTTCTCGGTGCAAGAATATTCATAATCGCTAAATATTAATAACTAACTCAGAACACAGTAATAACTAACGTTGCTAACTTAGAACACAATAATAGCTAACGTTGCGACGTTGAGCCGTGACGTCAACAAAGTGTTGCTGACGTCGACGTCATCCGCCGATAACGTTCAATAAAACGAATATTTGTTTGCAAAAACGTAATTCAAAATGTAATAAATATATTATTTAACTGCTGGGATCGATTATTGGGTAATCCTTCACTTGATGGTAGACGTGCTTTGTTTTTTCACTCACTTGCGTGCGCTCGTTCATGAAAAAACCACACGTCTACCACTCGTGAAGGATTTCCCTATAATCGATCCCAGCAGTTAAATAGTCTCTATTTTTTCAAGGAGGCAGGTTACTGCGCACGCGTCAAATGCGCCTAAATAGAAAATGGCTACCCCGCTATCTGACAATACGTACACTAGTGGTAGCTGTCTCTGTTTTAGTTTCATTACCAATCTTCTAAGGCACGTTATTGTTGGTACTATAGCGACGAGAAAATAATGTAAACATTAAATTGATTCGCATTTTTTGCCGGCTTTTTACGCTTTTAAAGGAACACATGTGACGGCAATCTTTAATTTTTTAAAAACTTACGGCGTCCCGTTAGTTTTTCTTCATAACTTGCATTTGTTCTAGCATTATTATTAATTAATAGAATAGTATAAAGCAGATTATTCTGGAATATTATTAACTGTTGATAATAGTGCACCAATAATATATTTAAACTTATGGTAATTTTTTTATTTTGTTATGTGCAAGCAGATTTTAAGTCAAAATGATACTGGATAAATAAACAGAGATGCTAATTTCAATGCTTGATAAACATTTCAAGACTGCCGTGTGTCCCTTTAAACTTCTGTAGTGAATGGCAAATTTACCATAAAGCGCAAACACGTTAGCGAACTGTATATTTACCATGATAAAGCGCAAATTATAGCGTCTGTGGTTTAAATGGATTTGGCTTTTTATTGGTCGTGTTCAAGTTGTCAAGGATTACACTCTGACCCAGTTTGGAAAAATCAGACGAAAAATGAAGTACCTAGAGATTTAATAAAGCAACCATGCCTCTAGACTTTAGTGTTACTAAACCAAACTTAGCTGGTTTTCAAATGTGTTCTAATTTTATTAATACATGTAATCTGACCGAGTTTGGTAAAGATCGGTTGGATAATACTGGTGACAGAAAGTGCTGATACGCGTAAGAAACAAAATATAGCATTTTTATATAATACAAAGGCCATAACTCTCGTATCTCGCTGGTTTTCAAACTGCTTCGTGTTAACATGATAAGGGTCATAACTCCGGTGTTACTATATCGTCTTAACTAGGCAACAGTTAACGGAAGACGATCGAAAGACGACGGACATCAGCTATATGCTGTTTTTTGGAGGGTGGCCACAGACTCTGGAAAACAGGAAAAGTGGCTAATATAAATTCCCTGCAGGGAAGAATCAGGGAATTAAAAAAGGAGCAAAAATAAATTAATTTGATTTCTGCACTAACCCACACAAATCAAAAATTAATGTTGAACATTTAATTTACACCCTTTATGCAAAAAGAAAGATTTTTTTTTAACAAAAACATCATTGATGTCAATTACACACATTGCAGGCGGTATTCATTTTCTTAAATTGTTTGAATATGAAATAAAGGAACATTTTAAAATTAGAACATATATATATATAACAACCAAGGACAGACAACCTTCGGACGAATTACGGCAGGGCGCCTAGCTATGATGAGAGACACAGAAATCAACGTGTGCATTCACTTCATGAAAAGGTTAGCTGCAACACACGCTGATAAACTGTATCTCCACATCATAACACACTCGTCTGGAGGGGCAATTAACATATACACGCATACATACATACACTTATAGCTTATATGAGTGGGATCACATTTACCGATTCAGCCACATACACTCTATATTTTAGACAGTGACAATGAAAGGCGCCGGATCACTAGGATACTGTGAATTCAGTAAATGGTATATATTAAAGGGAGATAATTTAAAATCACAACGGCAACATTCGAAAAGGATCTAAGAGATTCACGTTCACAAAGCAGAATTATATATAGGGAGACATTTTTGCGAACAACCAAGGACAGAAAACCTTCGGACGAACTAGGCAGGGAGCCTAGCTATGATGAGTAACATAGAAATCAAACGTATGCATTCACCTCCTAAAAAGGATAGCTATATATAGCCAAAGGAAATTTAAAATACAATTCCCTGATTTTCCCTGACTCAGCATTGGGTTTCCATGGAGACCGTAAATATTCTTATCTTAATCAGGGAAACTCAATGCTGAGTCAGGGAAAGGAAACCCAATTTCCATGGAGACCGTAAATGTTCTTATCTTAATCAGGGAAACTCAATGCTGGGTCAGGGAAAGGAAACCCAATTTCCATGGAGACCGTAAATGTTCTTATCTTAATCAGGGAAACTCAATGCTGAGTCAGGGAAAGGAAACCCAATTTCCATGGAGACCGTAAATGTTCTTATCTTAATCAGGGAAACTCAATGATGAGTCAGGGAAAGGAAACCCAATTTCCATGGAGACCGTAAATGTTCTTATCTTAATCAGGGAAACTCAATGCTGAGTCAGGGAAAGGAAACCCAATTTCCATGGAGACCGTAAATGTTCTTATCTTAATCAGGGAAACTCAATGCTGGGTCAGGGAAAGGAAACCCAATGCTGAGTCAGGGAAAATCAGGGAATTGTATTTTAAGATTCCTTTGGCCACCCTGCATTTGGCAAGTAAAGCCGCGCGTAAACATAATAATATCCCATACAATTTTTCCATAATAGTAATCTACAGTATATAATGCCCGTTTCTCCATGTCAGTCGTCGTACATAAATTATGAAAAGTAAAACAATCTTTATCAAAAACTACATACCCAAATTCTCGCCTTTCACAGCTGCGGGGTCGAATCCCATTGGCAGCTCGGCTTGTAAGTGAGAACGTGTCGATTTTTACGTATGCGGGAGGTATACAGCATGGTCTACCGTGGAAAAAGTCGATGGTCTGCCTCTAACACTCAAAATCGACGGTCATATATATCCTAAAAAGTGCTGTAAATGACGTGGAACACCAATCAACCATTCAACTAACATGCGCTGAAAAATGACGTTAAACCAACAAACAAAACAATATACTTACACCGGACCGACCAGTCACAGAACTACACTTTGTATGCTAAACGCCAACCAATGGAGCTACTAGTACCATTTTTAATAAAGTATTTGGTATGAGACGTCCTGGGATTGACCCACGACCTCCCGGATGCGAGGCGGATGCTCTGCCAATACGACACGTCGCGGTTATTCGACAGATGCCCCACATATATACAAACTATAGATTCCCCACCAATATGCTTAATGCATAAAAAATACCATTGAGCCAGAATATTCGGGGAAGAAGATTTTCCCATTTTATACTGCTCTATAAGCAATATTTAGTTAGGTTGTCTTATTTTTATTAATTCTTTTTTTTTTTGAGCAGCAGACATCGTTAATGTCGGGTTGTATGTCTTAGAAACAGGACTAAACATTGAAAACGTTAATTCAACAATAGCTAAACGCTATTACTACAAGAAGGCCAATGTTGATCTCTTGGACATCTGCTATTAATGTCTTCGATACAAACAATGCTATTAATGTCATCGATATAAACGGAGCTAAACGCAATTATCAACCATAAGTATACACGTACCTTATGTCGATATTAGTCATTGTGATATAGATTAATTTGTAATAACAAAGAAAAAAGCAGATTTATATTAGTTCGACATGTTTGTTCTTCTTGAAACAAGATACCACAAACAGAAACACATGCACACATGCACACATGCTCAGTCTCGCACGCATCACACACACGTACGCACGCACCAACGGCCTCGTAATCTAATCGCGTTGTCACAATCGTTCGCTTTGTCACCTTGATCGTGGCCTCGCGTTGTCGTGCCCTTGCTTTTCTGCCTCGAAGGAGAGGTATTGGTCCATCGAAATACCTCTCCTAGCACGTTTAGAACCTATATTGTTAAAGAAACTAACCTGCCAAATAACGGAAAAATTACGCTTCAAAACAGTTTATCCAAAATCTATCCAGGTGTTCAGGTCATATAATAATGTATATGTGTCGATTAAAAATAAGGTTTATTTATGGGTTCTTAAAATTCCCGTGATTGAATATGCGTAAACTGAATTATGAGTTGGTAACTGTCAATTCGACGCCCAATTTTGGGCTTTGACCTGGCATGTATATTGTGACTACAGAGTTCGGATTTTGAAGATATGTAAGTTATATATACATGTATATATATACCTCGTCGTCAGTAGGTTTAGAAACGGTGTATATTCGTCGTCCTTTGCCAAAACAACTCGTTCCAAGTAATATTTAGCCATACACATTCAATAACCTTTTTATTGTATACTTTCATATTATTTTCGATCAATGTTAATTGTATGACTATTACTTTTCATTGTATTTGTGTTATTTTTATAGCTTTTGATGGAATTCCTATCTTGCCATTCAGTTTCATTTTGTGTGGATGATTATTTTGCGCGAAAACGACGTCGACGTCGGATGACGTCATTAAAAACAACAAGCGATTTTCTAAAGTTTGTTTACCATTCGATAACGTTAAAAACAGTGGGTGAGTGACCATTTCAATTATTTTATAAATTTTTGCCATTAAAGGTTGAAAAAAAACACGTATTTTTTTGTTGACACTATAGGAAGGATTCCGTTATTTTTATTTGAAAGTAGTTCCTTATTTCTATTTCGCGGTTCTTAGCAAGCACGAGCAAAAGTTCCCGTGCAATATCAATGTGTGCAATATCGTAGATTATTATATAACCTATAAATAGACGCGTTTTCATTGGCTAAAAAGTAATTTTTTAGAAAAAATATCTAGCGATATTGACCTGTTTTTTTGATATTGACCTGTTTTTTTGATATTGACCTGTTTTATATAATTGTTTTTTTGATATTGACCTGTTTTATATAATTGTAAATTGAGGGTTATATAATAAAACAGTTATGGACTTTTCAGCTGTTATACATGATGTTGATATGCACCAATTGTATAATATTGCACACTTAGCTCAATGCAAACTAAACGGGACAATATGAAAGTATACAATAATATGTTGTAAACGTCAGCTGTTGTTGGCAGGATAGTTATTTTAACACATTCAGAATGACACACGGGACAACCGATTCGATACCATTGAATCAACGTCTGTTCATGGAACGGTCAACGTCTGCGTAAACTATATTTACTAACTAACACACGTGTGAGAAAAATCAATTTTGCTGTGAGATTCCGTCAGTTGACCGTAAGTTATCTCATACCAATACTTTCTTAGTATATCAATCTAAGTAGAACCGTTTTTTATGCACATAAAAGCATTTTCAAGGTCTATGGGATAAATACAACATCATTGGAACATCGCTGTTGAAAATGTAAATGTTTTATGAAAGGTATGAGTATTACTCATAGTGCGTACTCTTTGCATTGTCAGATACTTATGTGCAGGTGAAAATAAACCGTCGTTTAAGCATTGAATAAGAGGAAAAAATGAAACGGTCAGCGTCTGATCGGAACGGTGAGCGTCTGTTGCTGGTAACGGTCAACGTCTGCTTGACAATCCAATATTTTATGAATTACAAGTAAATGCACATGCGATTTTGGTCATTATCAGTTACAACTGATTTAGATGTTTGCTTAAATGCAAACGAAATGCAGTTCCAACGAGACTGCTCCTGAATTAAATTGAATTGTTTAACAGTTAACAGTTTAACGACACATTGTTTTGGTTATTTCGAGATATAGTTCTTAAACGTACTCTAAGGATATATTAGGGGAAGTATCTCGTGGATCAGTGAGACTCGAATCCGTGATCACCAGATTCAGAATTCAACGTGCTATCCAATGGGTCACCACAATGGGAAAGAGGCAGAATTGTAGTTACTGATACGATTCATGCATAAACCAGATACCTATCTCTTAACCGTGTTTCAAAGAGTTTATTACACTGGCACCAGTCATAAACACATATCTATCTGTAATAACACACTATTACCATCCGTTTTATGAATATCTCAAAGAAAATAAACAAAATCTTACGATTTCTGAAATTGTGCCGACCACACTATTTACTATATGTTCACATGGTGAACGGGAAAGCAAGGTGGTTAACTTTCAACGCTCATATTTTTTTTACCACGGCCAGTTCAAAGCTCTGGGCAAACAATGTCATTGTTCAATAGTGCAACAAATGGTCTTCAAACTTACACGCTCATAAAGTTCAGAGAGCAAATTTTCATCGAAAGATTCTGAAACACCGCCAGTGTTTGTTCAAAGCTTTGTCCGTGATAATACAATACGAGCGTTGGAAGCTGACCACCCTGCTTCCCGTTCAACACCATGTGATGGTGAAAGTCCCTCATGAAACACCGTACGGAATGCAGTCCGCCCAGAAACTGGATGGAGTTCTAGCTGTCTGTACTTCACGATTTCGGTTTTATGGTTTCTGCACACATGTTGTATGATGACTTTATTATACTCGGTAAAACCATCCATACAGTCAGCCTTTATAATTCATTATGATCACTTCCTGTTGTTTCACCTGTGTTTGTGGAACATTAGATTTTATTTCTTTTAGTCTGATTATGTTTTGTAATACTCAAATTATTATCCGATGTAACATCTAATGAGAAACAATCCGGTACAACCCCTTTAAATCGTTTCGTTTGGTACCCTTTCTTTTCAGTTTTATCTTTTGATTCAAGTGCTCTGTAAATGATGTCCTCATTGCCATGATGACAACAAAGGTGGTTGATGCCACTGGCAAATGTAACGAAGGTAGCTGCACAGTAGTAGCATCTCTATGTCGCCATGGTTCCCTGAATAAATGAAATATTCACGTTAGCATTTTGTAAATAATGTGTAATTTATAGAAATTGTGAAAAGTACGACTGACCACGTCGTCTGTTAGTAACTTGAACATCGGATATTAAATCTGAACTCAGTGAAGAGGTTCCACTGTATGACTGAATACCCTGATAACAGTGTAATACAATATAAAAGGTGCAGCAATATATTGGTATAATAGCATGCTATGTTTGCATTTAAAATAAATAGCCTGTCGAATATTTACAGAATTATGACACATTTTATTCGTATTTTGCACAGACGGTGACCGTTGCCTTTTGTATTGATCAACATACGTTCAACGTTTCACCCAATGGACATTGACCGTTGCTTTGTAATACAATACCGTCTCTGTAAATGACGATTTATTCCATCAGTACTTGTATTTTGACCACTCCTCTTTTGTAATATCGTAGTTATATGATCACTTTTTAAATGGCGATTGTTGATTTGGTAAAATTATATTGCATTAGCTTTTTAAATGGTATTTTGAACGAAAAAAGACTTCACATGTAAAAAAAAAAAACCAAAAAAAAAACGACGACGTTTAAGCATATTTTCCAAAAAAAATGTGCAAGCGAGGTTAGTAATCAAAAGCGTAACATAAGTACACATTTACACTCAGTTTCAGGATTCCTGTATTTCTGTTACAACATTCTTGGGTGCGAAACAAGAACTCAAATAAGCGACAGCATGATTTTAACAGACGATGACCGTTCCACGAACAGACGTTGATTCAATGGTATCGAGTGGGTTGTCCCGTGGGAGTAAGTTGCGTCGAATGATATATTAGTTGATAAGAAGTATTGGTATAATAAAAACATAGCCTTATTTTGAAGTATATGACCTCTTAAAGCGACACACGGCAATCTTGATTTGTTCAAAACGTACGGCGTCCCGGGCCATTAGTTTTCAATATAACTTGCATATTTGCATTCATTAATATTAATTATTCGAACAGTCAACGCAAATTGTTTTTACGTAGATTCTATTACTAACTTTTGACAATAATGCTCCAATAATATATTTTTAAAAAAGAATATTGGAGAAAATTTAAAGCTCACTTGAGCTCACGAAGGCTCAAGGTGATCTATTGGGATCACTCTTCGTCCGTCGTCTGTCCGCCCTTCGTCGTCGTCGTCGCCGTCGCCGTCGTTAACTTTTCTTCAAACGACTTCTCTTCAGAAAGCGCTTGGCTAATTTTGACCAAACTTCACATGGAAGATCCTTAGATGAATGCTTTTTAGATTTGCTAAAATTAGGTCAGCGTGACATCCAAGATGGCCGCCATTACTATATATAATCGAAACCTTAAAAAAACTTCTTCTACAGAACCGCTGGACAGATATCAACAGTTTTTCTTTTAAAATGATCGTCAATGCCTAGACTACCAAGTTTGTTCAAATAAAGACCCCGGGGTCAAAAATGGCCGTACCCCGGGGGTCCAAAGTTTGTATATTGAGATTTTGCATGTTTTCAAATAGACATATAGAAAAAATCTTTAAAAAATCTTCTTCTCTGAAACCACAAGGCACAGAGCTCTCATGTATTACATGTAGCATCAGCTTATGGTCCTCTACTAAGTTTGTTCAAATGGTGACCCTGGGGTCAAATTTGTTTCCGCCCCCGGGGGTCACAGTTTTGCATAGACTTATATAGGGGGAAAAATCTTCTCGGAAACTACAAGAGCCAAAGGTTTGATATTTTTTATTTACTATAAGCTTATGGTCCTTTACCAAGTTTGTTCAAGTGGTGACCCTCGGGTCACATTTGACCCCGCCCCAAGGGTCGCATGTTTTACATAGACGTGTATAGGGATAAACTTAAAAAATCTTCTACCCTAAAACTGCAAGAGCCAGAGGTTTAATATTTTGCATTTGCTATAAGCTTATGGTCCTCTATCAAGTTTGTTCAAATGGTGACCCAGGGGTCACATTTGGCCCCACCACGGGGGTCACAGTTTTACATAGGCTTGTATAGGGAAAAACTGGAGAAATAAAAAATTTCTTCTCTGGAACAACATGGCACAGAGCTTTCGTGTATTACATGTAGCATCAGCTTATGGTCCTCTTCTAAGTTTGTTCAAATGATGATCCTGGGGTCACATTTGGCCCTGCCCCAAGGGTCACATGTTTTACATAGAAATGTATAGGGAAAAACTTAAAAAAGTCTTTTTCTCTGAAACTGCAAGAGCCAGAGGTTTAATATTTTGCATTTGCTATAAGCTTATGGTCCTCTACCGATTTTGTTCAAATGGTGACCCACAGTTTTACATAGACTTATATAGGAAACACATTAAAGTCTTCTTCTCTTGAACTACAAGAGCCATAGGTTTAATATTTTGTATTTACTATACTCGTATGGTCCTTTACCAAGTGGGGTCACATTTGGCCCCGCCCCAGGGGTCATGTTTTACATAGACTTGTATAGGGAAAAACTTAAAAAAGTCTTCTTCTCTGAAACTGCAAGAGCCAGAGGTTTAATATTTTGCATTTGCTATAAGCTTATGGTCCTCTACCGATTTTGTTCAAATGGTGACCCTGGGTTCATATTTGGGCCCGTCCCGGGGGTCACAATTTTACATAGGCTTATATAGGGAAAAACTGAAAAAAATCTTCTTCTCTGGAACTGCAAGAGCCAGAGGTTTAATATTTAGGTTTAATATTTTGCATTTACTATAAGATTATGGTCCTCTACCAAGTTTGTTCAAATGGTGACCCACAGTTTTACATAGACTTATATAGGAAACACATTAAAGTCTTCTTCTCTGGAACTACAAGAGCCATAGGTTTAATATTTTGTATTTACTATACTCGTATGGTCCTTTACTAAGTGGGGTCACATTTGGCCCTGCCCCAGGGGTCATGTTTTACATAGACTTGTATAGGGAAAAACTTAAAAAAGTCTTCTTCTCTGAAACTGCAAGAGCCAGAGGGTTAATATTTTGCATTTGCTATAAGCTTATGGTCCTCTACCGATTTTGTTCAAATGGTGACCCTGGGTTCATATTTGGGCCCGCCCCGGGAGTCACAATTTTACATAGGCTTATATAGGGAAAAACTGAAAAAAATCTTCTTCTCTGGAACTGCAAGAGCCAGAGGTTTAATATTTTGCATTTACTATAAGATTATGGTCCTCTACCAAGTTTGTTCAAATGGTGACCCACAGTTTTACATAGACTTATATAGGAAACACATTAAAGTCTTCTTCTCTGGAACTACAAGAGCCATAGGTTTAATATTTTGTATTTACTATACTCCAAGTGGGGTCACATTTGGCCCTGCCCCAGGGGTCATGTTTTACATAGACTTGTATAGGGAAAAACTTAAAAAATATTCTTCTCTGAAACCACAAAGCTCTCATATATTACATGTAGCCCTGGGGTCATATTTGGCCCTGCCCAAGGTGTTACACTCTAGCACCTTCATTTTGTATTTGATATTTACCAAACTTTGTCAGTGTCTTTTTATCAATGTTGTTATACACAATATACTAGTATAACAGAGCCCACATTTCTTGAACAATCTTAACCAAACTTGCACAGATTGTATATGACCATAAGATTTCGAAGAAGTTTGATAATGTGCCAGTACTCAGGTGATCGATTTAGGGCCATCTTGGCCCTCTAGTCTTGTTTATTTAGTTATACGCAAGCAGGTTTAAAGTTACACTCCCTAATCAGCGGACGTATTTATCACTTCGTTCCATATACGAATATTACATTGTAATTTATAACCGATGTAAAGTCAAAATGGTACACGATTAATAAATCGATGTTCTAATTTTAATTTTTTATATAAAACTCAAGATTGTCGTGATGTTCCTTTAACATGCCGTTCCCGTTTATATTACGTTTAGAACCTTCAGTATTAATCCATTCACAGTACGTTTCACTCTTACACTTCTTTTGTTTTTCTCATTTATTAAAACAATAAATCTTCACGGTATTTAAAATCACTAAAGATTGAAGTCAGATATCTGGGCGCCACCCGTTATAGATTACATTCGCCTACTCGTTGACAGATTTAATACAGCCGATTTCAGAGTGCTTTCAAACTTTGGATTTTCATTTGGTATGTACTGCATATATTTTATATATTCTTTTTCTTTTCTTTTTTCTTTCTACCCCTGTTGATTTAGGGAAAATCTTGGAAGAACATAGGGAGAACATCGGAATTCTGACAGGAAAACAGGGTACGCACTGCGCAATGTTCGTTGTTCGTTATTAGCCTTCAGTTTGTTAAATAAGAGACATTTAAAAAACGCGAAAACTGGCGAGTCCTGTTTCTGCAACATAAGTTGTTTTCTTATTCTGTTTCAAGACCATTATTTTCTACTATTTTGATATTACATCCATATAAAATTAATTTCATCCATTTCCCCAGTTTTACAGTTTATTGTTGCTGTAAAACACATAGTTTATTGAGATGAACAAAACATATAAATTAAGCAGCCTTCTTTAATTCTTTTCGGTTTTCGCCAATGTTGTAGCTTAAATAAGTATGTTCTAAAGTCCGTCAGAAAGGTTCTAGATCATGTATACAGATTCTTCGTAAATGCATAATTTGTATAAGCACACACACGTTCCAACCATATCCTTAAAAAAATACAACCCTATTAAAGGAAGCCAACACCTTAGGGATTGTTCGGTAAACATGGTACTTTATTCTCTGTCGTATTTTAACCGCGGCGGTGGCTTAGAGGTGGATCGTTCGCCTCGCATGCGGTAGGTGGTGGGTTCAATCCCCAGCTGGGTCATACCAAAAATAATAGTACTTCCCTCGTTTGACGTTCAGCGTCTCCGTGGCCGAGGGGTTAACGACGGTGCGTTGAAAACCTTCTCGCCTCTCACCATATCACTGGGACTTGTAAGCGAGGAAGTGTCGATTCTTACGGATGGCGGGAGGTGTACAGTACTGGTTCTACCCATGAAAAGTTGGGGGGAAAAAAATCGACCGTCATAATTATATAACCTTACATGTGTTGAAAATGGCGCAAACCACCATACAAACAAACAAGCAAAGCAAACAATTGACGTTCAGAATATGTAAAGGGTTGTTCTAATACTGGTCGGCCCGGTGTCGGTATAGTGTGACTGTTTGGGTTATCTTGGCATGTGTCTACCCGTGTATAATATGCCAGTGTGTCAGCACTATAACGTTGGCATGTGTCTACCCGTGTATGATATGCCAGTGTGTCAGCACTATAACGTTGGCATGTGTCTACCCGTGTATGCTATGCCAGTGTGTCAGCACTATAACGTTGAGCTCACTGCTACAAGTAGATGCCGCCGTGATATGACTGTTTGTTTGTTTGTTTGTTTGTTTGTTTGTTTGTTTGTTTGTTTGTTTGTTTGTTTGTATGGTGTTTACGTCATTTTCAACACATGTAAGGTTATATATGACGGTCGATTTTTTTGTGGTGGAGGCAGACCACCCACTTTTCCTGGGTATAACCAGTACTGTACACCTCCCGCCATGACTGACAAATTGTTAAAAGCGACGTTACACCATATATTTACATACATAACATACCGTCGCGTTTTCCTTATATAACCTATAATTGTTATCAATGATCAAAATAATGATCGTTAATTTTTACCCTTTTTCGCATATTCATTTTAAATACTATTTAATGTTATTATTTCTCCTCGACAAGATTGGAGACCATGAGATTCGCAACACTTACATCTTGGTTCAGTGGGTACACCTCTCAGACTTTTTCAAAAGCACTTTTTAGTACCTTAAGCGGAACGTGTCCATCAAAACAGGCGAGGGACCCATGTACAGGAAGAGTTGACGTGTCTATCTTATGGAAAGGGACCCATGTACAGAGGAATTGAGAGTGCCCATCCTGCAGATAGGTTCCCATGTACAGAGAGCTTGAAAGTGCCCATCCTGCGGATAGGTTTCCATGTACAGAGAGAGTGAGAGTGCCCATGTGGATAGGTTTCCATGTACAGAGAGAGTGAGAGTGCCCATGTGGATAGGTTTCCATGTACAGAGAGAGTGAGAGTGCCCATCCTGCAGATAGGTTCGCATGTACAGAGAGAGTGAAAGTGCCCATCCTGCGGGGGGGAAGAGGTGTCCCATGTACAGAGAAAGAGAGTGAGAGTGAGTGAGTGAGTGAGTGAGTGAGTGAGTGAGTGAGTGAGTGAGTGAGTGAGTGAGTGAGTGAGTGAGTGAGTGAGTGAGTGAGTGAGTGAGTGAGTGAGTGAGTGAGTGAGTTTGCCCCTCCTGCGGGAGTGTCCCATGTACAGAATGATTGTGAGTGAATGAATAAATGAATGAATGAATGAGTGAGTGAGTGAGTGAGTGAGTGAGTGAGTGAGTGAGTGAGTGAGTGAGTGAGTGAGTGAGTGAGTGAGTGAGTGAGTGAGTGAGTGAGTGAGTGAGTGAGTGAGTGAGTGAGTGAGTGAGTGAGTGAGTGAGTGAGTGAGTGAGTGAGTGAGTGAGTGAGTGAGTGAGTGAGTGAGTGAGTGAGTGAGTGAGTGAGTGAGTGAGTGAGTGAGTGAGTGAGTGAGTGAGTGAGTGAGTGAGTGAGTGAGTGAGTGAGTGAGTGAGTGAGTGAGTGAGTGAGTGAGTGAGTGAGTGAGTGAGTGAGTGAGTGAGTGAGTGAGTGAGTGAGTGAGTGAGTGAGTTTCTCATGTACGGACATATATATATATATATATATATAAATGCCCCTCTCTGAGGTGGGTCCGATGAACTACACAGGGAGTGAAATGCGTTGATCCCGGATGGTCTCATGTACATGGTGAACAATAGCACGTGCTCATAAAAAATCGCATACTTGGAAAAAGAGCAGACGGGTTACCTCTGTTGTACAGGATGCATGATTAAATATTCCTGGAAAACCTTTTCATAGTAATGGAAGGTTTGTGAAGGGTAACATATTGTATACATATTATGACGCGTGAATAAAAAAAAAAAGCTTAATTTGTCACATTACAGTCGATACAACTATGATACAACGTAGCGACGAAACTTAACATTTTATTGTTAACGTTATTGTAAAGTTAAAGTAGCTATTATGCCAACTACATACACGTTTTACAACATCATTATGTCCATCGTTTCTAAACCTACTGACGAAGAGGTATACACATAACTTGCATATTTTGAGAATCCAAACTCTATAGACACATAATAAACGGCTTGAGCCAGCTAGGCCAAACCCTAAAACTGGAGCGTCGAATTAAAAGTTACCAACTCATAATTCATTTTACGCATATTCACGGATATTTGAAGAACCCGTTAATAATCGTATACTTTTAATCGGCACATACATTATTATATGACCTGAACACCTGGTTAGAGTTTTGTAGTGTAAGTTTGTCATTATGTGTCGGGTTAGTTTCTTCAACAAAGATTTCATTTACAACAAAAACAAATGTTTTCGTTTGAATTAAGGATTTTTACTATTCTTAAAGAAGATATACATGTATGTATATAATATTTGACAGTTTTCCAAATCTGAAGTGTTTATCCTGTTTTCAAGAGGATCACGTTTCTAAATGCCACATATATAAGAATTGGCTTACAGCAGATACAATTCCATGGCTTGTAGATCTTTTGTGTGTCCATAATTATTCCATTTATTTATATCTGAACAGAAAGGAATTATTCGACCAATAAGGGCTTGAAGCGAGAAATTACTTGTTTTTAAAACAAACCGTTAATGAAGCATACATCACTTCTGCTTTCAACCTATATCGTATTCCATAATGTGACAAGTTTGACATAAATACACAGCTAAAGACGCTACAGAGGTCCAGAATGTAAACCAAGGCAGATAAACGATAGTAAACTATTTCTGAATGTTTACAAAGAAGATATATTAGACAGCCGTCACAAGTTAGCCATAAACATGAATGAAATCTTCATTATAAAGTATCATAACACTTAAAGCTTCCTCTTCACATATTTTCATTGTATTATATTGGAACAAATGGATGAAGCATTACTTTCTATGCGTGTTAAAGGGACGGGAGGGGATCTGGAACCATTGTTTATATTAATATCAAAGTGACAAATGACGTAAGGAGGGTCAGTTTCTTATTCATGCATGTACATTATGCACTTACATTTGCGTTCGGCAATTTTGCAATGCAATATCGGAACTCTTCGCCAATTTCCGTACTCGGTAATCGGAATCCCGAGTGACGGAATCCGACGAGGCAGTTCCGATTGAGGTCGACGACTGGCTTAGTTTGCATCATTAATCATCAGTCATATGATGCTGTCTTGTTGTTAGTTTTTGTTAACTCGCTTGTATTTAACTATATGTACACCTGCTACCAACATGGATCAATTATATGAATACATATTTAGGGTTTAACAACACAACTCCCCTGAGTCTTTCCAGACATTTTCAGGCTCCTTCCATATAAATGTATCATTTAGCATTGTCTGTATATATACTGTTTTTACATATTTCAGGCATGACATAACATTATGGAACTTCCAGAAAAACTACACTTAAACATTCTACACAAAATTCACGGGCGTGCAGACGATACCGAGTCATCATCATCATCATCATTATCATCATTATCCGATTCAGAAACGGAAGTAATAGATATAAATGAAACGCCTCGATCTCTTGGAAGCGAGAACTCTTCGATTGTGGCTTCTCCGAGGGCAAGCTTGCTCTGGGACCATGGTTTTGATGTGTTAGAACAAGATCACGGTGCCAAAGCTCCCGACCAGCGAGAATTAGAATGGAAATTATTTAACAAAACAGACGACGACAAACTTAAAGCTGACAAGAAAGCAGCAGCATTTAACGAAAACAGATTGAAAATTCAAGAAATCGCAGATCGAATACAAAAGTTAAACGATATGGAAACTAGGGAGCCCAATGAGATTACAATGGAAAGTCCACGCAGCCTACCTGATTTGATTTCATCAATGTCGTCTGCTTTTAACAACTCAGTGGAATCTCCGTCACCACCACCTTTACCTGATTCGGACCCGCCCATGATTGATTTGACGGATCATCCACCACCTCTACCAAGCACAAGCCCACCAACCATATACCAAGCATCTGCGTTTGGTTCCCAAGACAACGAATATTCACTCTCCCCTGATATAAGTACTACCACTGGAGACAGTGAGTGGGTTTCAGAAATGTATCAGATAAGTTTACCCTCTGGTGCAAAAGCCATCACATTTTCTGAAGTTACTGACGGTAAGAGACACGTTTCAGAAAGAAAAACGCCACATACAGAACAGGAAGAATGTGATTACAGTATTGACACTGATGATACAATAAAACCAGCTATTGATCTACGAAAATTAAAAGATGAAGAAACGTTTGACAAAAAATATACTCAGTGTGAAGATTTTGAAGGAACTGAAAATACAGCAAGAGTTGTTGACATGGGAACTGACTATATAACACACGACAATGCTAAAATCCAAACAAATAAACCGAATAATGTGACAAAAAACGCGGAGCCAAAGTTTGAATCAATCATACAGTCGCTTAACCTAACTCATACACAAGAACTGTCACCTGAACAAATGGAAGACGTGGAAGCCGAATTTGAGTCTATTTTACAATTATTAGACCTAGCCCATTCACATGAAACATATGAAGATCGATTTTCCGGTCGAAGAGATAAATATGGCTTCATATTGTCTCCAATAGGAGAAGCGCCATCTCCAACCCCTTCATCACTCTCTGGATACAGTGGCATATCGTGTGCTTCGCCGGATCCATTTAGCAATTTTAGAATGTCACCGAGTCCAAGGGGATCATCTCCCGATCCTTTGTGCACTTTCAGAATGTCCCCCATTCCAAAAGGACTCAGGTCGGATTTGGATTTGAGCAGTCTCACAACAATAGTCAGTGATATTAATACTGACCAGGATCAGACAGTTCCTATATATAAATCCGTTCAAGCAAAGAAGGTCTATGTAGTTCCGGAGGGATTTGGGTGGGACAGCGAAGACGATTTGCTAAGTTCGATTGGCAGTGGAGAATGGGACCAGTTTCATAACGGGTTGAGCAGCCCTCCTGTATCTACGACATCCGTGAACCTTACTCAGTTTGGAACACACATATCTGGTTGGAAACATCCTGATAAAGTTATATACGAGGAACCAGAAGTATTATCCGCAAGTGATGACTCAGGTGACACGCTAGAAGGAGAAGAATTTGGTTCAAAAGGCGTTATGTCTGATTACGATACGGACGATACCATTGATGACGATTCTCCTAGAATCGTGATAAAAGATGCACAAGTTGAAGACAGTTTAGAAGCAGAGGGTGATCCTACAGAATACACTTCAAATGAGTCTGAACGAGATGACTCAATTCAAGAGTTAGAACTTTCAATATTAGAGGAAGGAATACAACAAGTAGAACATGAACTAATAAGTCTTGCGAGTCAATGTGGAAATGAACATAACTACGACAATAATCAAATGACCCCAGAGTATTCATCTGTCACGGTGTCAAACCTAAATGAAACAAATGATAGCACATTATCTGAGCAAGATAGTAATGATCCAACGTCGAGTGAAACTGAACGTGTAGTGAAACAATATAATACGTCTAACAATGTTAATACAGATCGTACGGAAAATAAAGAACACGAGTCGTCTGACACAGAACTTAATGATACAATAGATAGTATCGACATAGAAACGGAAATTATCCAGTCAGCCTCATTTAAAATCACAACAAACGACAGTTTTCAAGAAATTAATAATGAGGTTGCTGACATAATTACTCGCAATTCTGAAACGGTTACTGCATTTAGTGATACTGACACCATTAAGAAAACACTAGGACAAATATATGAGGCGCATATAGATAATGTACAAAAACAACGTTATACATCAGACGACGAAACAGATTCATCGGATTCCAATGAAGATGCCGAAGATGAATATAGTGACAGCGATGATGACGAAACTGAGTTTATGAATCTCAGAACAACACTCGAAAGAGAAAACCAGGATACTAATGACAAACAAAATCAGAATCAAGAACAACCCAGCGTTAAGGAGCTAATGTCACCGAGAACTGCAAAATTACTTCTCGGTAGTATGTTTCCCGGTGAGATTGACTCCTCTTATACATCATCTGAAAACGATGACGACGACGACTACGATGACGACAACGCCGACGAATCTGAACTTGATCCGAACATGTCGAGCTATGGTTCAGGAGTACGCGTGACGCAATACACGTCGGACGACTCTGACACACGCAGTGAAAATAAATTAGAACCTAACAGAAGACAAAAGCTAGTGTCATTTAGAAAAGAGAGTGACATTTCTCCCGGAGAAATCAGAATTTCACAATATGAAAATGACAGTGCGGCGAACACTCCTTCTTTTCAAATCCAGAGCCCGTTGGATTTTTCTATTTTTGGTTCAAAGTTAGACATGACAAACAAGGCAGGAGGAACGAGGTCTCCAAGAGTTTTTGGTAGATATTATGCGGAGATGGATTCATCTGTTATTGAAGAAGTATCAAAACCAGTTCATGATATAAGAGCAGTGTATGCTGAACATTCTCCCGATGCTGTTGAGAAACCTATGTATCAAGTTGATGATCCAGATGAAGAATCATTACATAATCTGGAAAACTCTTTTAAGAACATTATTTTTCTGAAGCAAAATGGAAACACAGAAGCAAGTACATGTAGTGACAATCCAATGCAACAGTTTGTCGAATCAAACATTTCAAAGAATTTTGAAAATGGTTGTTATCATCCGAAAACAATGCATAGCGACACAACGCCTGAGGATAAAACGGATTCAAATGAACATAAATCACGTATTTCAGTTTTAAATGGAAAACACATGCAAATACATATTAACGAGGCAAATGTAGCAGATACATCTTGTGAAAAACACGAATATGTGAATAAAAAATCAAAATGGCTTCACCATAAAGATGTAAAATCACAACAAACGCCGGTGAAAATAAACGTTTCACATCTTGCACGACAAGGCTCAACGAGACATAAGATTAAACGTGGATTCGTTCATCAGTTGTCAGAAATATTTAGTCAGAAGAATTCACAAGAAAATGCAAAATGTGAGATAAAGAATAAGAAAACTACACGGGATGTTGACAGAAGTGTTCAAATTAAGAAATCGGAATTGTTAATAGCAAAGGATAATATAGTTATTGAAGAACACATTGGTGATGTCAAAGGTTTAGACACCTTGGATGACACTGGACACAATGCTGAAAGTTTAGGATTCGAAGTTTCACCTTTTCAGAAAGTTGACACATTTGACGAGAAAACGCAATATAATGGTACTAAGGATACTAACGCGGATGGTTATGAAGACGATTTCGAAAGTGACAATTGTGACAATGGACCAGTAAATCAAAATGATTATGAACTGAGTTTGTATGAAGAGCAGCTTCGACAGCTAGACAATGATACACACTATTCCGAATTAGGAAGCACATATAGTGGTACTGGTGAGTTCAAACCTCACGATGCTGCAATTGACAATACAACCGATACAACCGATGAAGAAGAAGAAATCGAGGAACATATAACCGGAGACTATAATTCTGACCAAAGTGAAGATGCAGAATTATTAGAAAAGATTCATGCATGTGATCATAGTAGTTATGAAAAAGGACAGAGTGCTGGCAAAGTTACATACCGAGAAGATGTAGGAGATAAACATACACCTGGCGATTATTCAGATGATGAAAGCACATACGAGCAGTCAAAAAGTGAAATATATGCACATCTTGAAGAAAACACACACATATCTGATCACGAGAAAACAAGACCATATCGAAAAATAGGTGGCACATCCAGTGGCGAACTATCACAATCGTATATAACTGTTTCAGAAATAGATCATAATTTAAATGAGCATAATAATACTGAAACGGAAAACACAGATCAAAAGACTGGACAATTAACAAAGGAGCGTGTTTCAAAAAGTTTAAATCAACCAATAGATTTGTCAACTAGTGTATGGCGACCTAACCCTGCACGAAGTCGGAATGCGAGCTCGGCAGGAAAGGAAGCCGGCACATCTAAATCATGTTTTAACGTAGAAGAAAAAAACAATTTAAGTGTATATGATGTATTTTCTCTCATTAAGTATCCATCCACACTAAAACATAAAACAAATGTATCTTACGAAAATGTCATTAAAGATGCAACTACAAATAATCTGAAGGCATTATGGCCCGCGTCAGACCCTAAAAACACGAATACAGAAGTTGATTGCTTTGTACCAGCGGATTCACCCCGTGGTGAAGTAAGGAGTTTAAAACAAATCGATCGATACGATAAAGGTGATGTTTTTGCAAGTGGAGGCTCATATGAAAGTGACACTATTCCGAAGTATCGATATAAACTTGACCAACAGTATGACTCCGACGACCGAATACGATACCCAGCATCCTTAAGTCGGCGCTTGTATGGACCATATTTGCGACGAAAAGGTGAAAATCTAAAGAAAATCGAAACTGACATAGATGTACAACTGACAAGAAATAATTCAGGAAGGGGGGTAACTACGCCGGGCTTGTCACATATTAAAGATGAAGCTAGACTCCATATAAACCGCTCTGAATCTAGCGAGTTTGTTAGAACGTGGATGGAAACAAATGAAAAAGATAATACACAAACACACAAAAGTGACGAAGACAGTTGCACAATGTCACACATAATTCATAAGCACGATGAAAACAACACACACGTTGCTAATGTGCATCCAAAAGATGTCCATGGTATGCGTCATCAAACGGAAATACAAAATAACGTTATGACCGAAATAAGCGCGAGTCCCTTATTTTTGGAAAATCGATATGACAATGAAAGCAACTTTGAACACCTGAGCGATAATTCCATCGAAGGGATAGAAGGTAACATTGTTAATCCATACATTTTTCAGCATACTTGCTACGATGTTCAGGTCCCATTTTCGCATTTAGCCCAGCGTGAAAGTATTAAATTCAATTCGAAACAGATTACAGTGAAGTTTAAGAGTAGTGAAGCACAGCGGGAAAAGGATAGTGAAAACCTTTTTGTCAATGCAAATCAGCGCCTCGAGGCGGTACACACTGATGCGAGAAATGATAAACATTTATTTGACTTTTCCAAGTCCGCTTGTCTTTCTACAGGTAAGGCGACAAATCTACCTGTAAAAACAAATAGTGATATATGCATAGTGGAGAGAATTAGCAGTAGTGTAGAGAAGGGAGGGGGTAGTTTACAGACAGCTGTGAAAAATGACTTATATCATAAAGGTTTGGGTGTACACATTCCGCGAGAAATTGCCTCAACGGGAGCTACTCATCAAAATGTGAACATGCAGAATGACACACGGTCAAGCTTACCGAGGATTAATGGTTCTACTTTTTCGACGACACATACTATAAATCAATCGCGCATGTCTGCAGGCGATGTACATTTAACAGGTAGCGGTCGTACAGACGAAAATATGACTTTGCCAGAAGCTGATACTGATGATGAGCTCTCATCAGTAGTCACACAAACAGCGGACTATCAACATGTGCTCGAAGACGAGAAGGGACACTTGAAACTTTGGCCTTATTCTGATTTCGAAAACAGTGATAAAGTGCCGGTGACGCTTCATAAAGCACGGAAACGGATTAATTTGGTTCCAAGACAAGGAATGGGAAAATCCGAGAACTCGTCCAGTATGACTGTGATTCAGAATGCCCAGCACAGCGCAGAAATGCCGGAAAACAGAATGGTTCAAAGGTACCATTCTAGTGCAGTAATTCCATTAGAAGAAGGAACCGGTCAGCTGATGAAGACGCATGGGGATTCTGTACAGACCGCACTATTGAATGATGGAATTGGATATAACATAACGGAGGAGGACCTTGCCGCCGTGTTGCCAAGAATCGCCAATTCCGTGGCTAATATGAAACAAGTAGATGCTGAGGAAATCCTACCCGGAATTACTCAAAGTATTACACAGTTGAAAAACGGTGGGAATTTAGTGATAACAACAATGACACGGAAAATTGATGAAATTGAGAGTGACGATTCTTCTGGACGAGGCTCAACCGAGCCTACACACCCTGTTCTTAATGTGGACGATTTAGAAAACAGTAACATATACCTAGTGCAGGATTCCAAAGGAGAACTATTCTATGTGGAAGACATAACAAGTGATAGTCAAGAGAGTGCATATTTTAGCTCTTCTAGAAACACATCTGAAAGTGTCAGCGATGGTGGACATAGTCCGATGTCTCAGAGAATTTCTAAAATAAGGCAGGTTGGGACCAGTGGGATACATGACTCCACGGCAGAAGAGATACTATCTTCTATGTATACACACGGTGACGGTGTTCAGGAGATCACCGAAAATGAGGAAGAGTGGTCAGAAAGGACTTACCAATACGACCAGCCTCCGCGATCTGATGCAGGGCCTGGTGCGGGCTCGCGGCGGGACTACAGTAAGGAGGCTTTTAATACTTCGTACATGGTAGAAGAGCCTGAAACTCTTCCCAAAAGTAAAACAACGACACGAGATCGGTACGAGACTTCGTATGAAGTGTCCGAAGGGGCCCCATGGGTCTATGACGGAGGAATCGCGCAGTCATATTCCCAAGCGACACAGGGAGCAGTCAATGACGAAATGGAAAGTGTGTCGGCAATGTCTAATGCCGATGATTTCAAAATGAGAGCAAGGAATGTCGTGCAAACTTCACAAGCAACAGCCACGGGCTACACGAAATCATCAGAAGCATACACAATGGAGGCTGAGGCACAGTTGTTTCCGGTCGTTCCATATACATCACAAACTATTTACGCAACACCACCAGCGCCATATGTTTATCCACCGGCCCCCATGTGCGTACAGACAAGCACCCCGCAATACTCCCTGGTAAAAGTCGACGTAACGCCAACGACTGCAGAGAGCGTAACGACAAAAGTCCATGTAAGCGAGCATAACAACAATATTGATGAAGTAGACAGGCCAATTTATAAAACTGTCGCACATATCAAAACGGGAGAGAAGCAGCCATCCGTTCAAAGTGAAATGACTGAAAAGAAGAAATACAAAATTCTGGCCTCGAAAGCGTCTTCCACGAAGGAAGAAGAGGAAGTGCAGGAAAGTCACATGAGTTTCAGTGAAATGGATTATAGATATTCCGCGGAAAATGTGGAATATAAAATGTCGCCGACTGTGCAACGTAAGCAATTTTGCGTCCGTAATTCAACTAACATTGAACCTCCAACCACCAGGTTTAGAACTGAAAAACAGGTAGAACTAAATAATAATGTCCCACATCAGAAATACAAAACGGAGATTCAAGTGCAGGATACGACTGACCATAACACGCACACTACAGAAGAAAATAGTTACAGTTATAGTCAAATGAAAGCAAACATGGAGCAGTCAGACTCGAACATGAGGGTGGTAAGGGGTAGCTATCTTATTAAGAATAACTTGGAGGAGGTGGATGTAGCTTTGGACGACAATATTAACATGTTTGATGGTAATTTCACGCTGCGTAAAGACAATCCGCTGTACCAGAGTGATGAGGACTTGTACCGGAGGTTAGAGAGGGAGAAGGTCGAGAACGCACGGAAACAGCAACGGTTCCAGCGAGATCTCAATCAGGATATTACGTTCGAAACCGTCGATAAATTCTCCAAGTCAAAAACAGGTAAGACACATGGACTATCTATCTATCTATCTATCTATCTATCTATCTATCTATCTATCTATCTATCTATCTATCTATCTATCTATCTATCTATCTATCTATCTATCTATCTATCTATCTATCTATCTATCTATCTATCTATCTATCTGTCTGTCTGTCTGTCTGTCTGTCTGTCTGTCTGTCTGTCTGTCTGTCTGTCCGTCCGTCCGTCCGTCCGTCCGTCCGTCCCGTCCGTCCGCCGACCGACCGACCGACCGACCGATCGATCGATCGACCCATCCATCCATCTATCCATCATCTGCCTGTCAGTCCGTCCCGTCCCGTCCCGGCCGTCCATCCGTCCGTCTGTCTATCTATATGTCTGCCCCACTCTCTCTCTCTCTCTCTCTCTCTCTCTCTCTCTCTCTCTCTCTCATGACTGCAGTAAATGCATGGATACAAAATCAAAATGATCTCTCTCTCTCCCTCTGTCTCTCTCTCTCTCTCTCTCTTGACTGCAGTAAATGCATGGATACAAAATAAATGAGTCTCTTAAAACCCTCAGTATGTGTATGTTCTTAAAAGAACAATGTTTCAGTACTGTGGTTGAAACATTCCAGATTTTATTGACTATAAAACGAGCATATAGAACGTTTTATTTCGTACGGTGGTCTTAAAGTTTAAGAAAACAATTTAGATTATTGAGGCGAGGGTCGTTATACTCTGCGATATTCCTAATCGAGATTGTATACCTCATAACAATATGTAACACTTTACGGGCAGTGCCCAAATATTCAAAACGTGACTTCTTGGTCTTATAATTACATCATAAATACGTTTTAGTAAAAGAAAATGCGGCTTTATAACTTATTTGTTGACTTATATTGAGAAGTTGAACAGAAAAAATGAAGTACATGAATTATAAAGTTATGTCAAATTGGTCATCTTTCAGAATTATGTTTTATGTTACCTTGAACAGAAATGGATAATTTCTGAGTGGTTGTATGTAAAATATATGTATACATAACATAAGTTTAGAACTAAACCTGTTTGATAAAAACTATATAATAAAATAGTATTGTGATTCAAATTGAATTCATGGTTGCGCGAAATTAAAGTCATTAAAATGCAGCTCACATATTTAAATCATCTATCTATCGCTGAGAAAATGCGAATACATACTCCGCGTAGGTCACATACCGAAAAGTGCGTAGGTGAATGATTACGTACACAGGCGAATCCATATTATCTCAGGTTAGGGTGTGTGGGGCAACATTTGAACTAAAAAAAAGAACATGCAAACAAACAAAACAGTAATTTAGTAAAACAGTAATTCGGGAGTCCGATTTTAGTTTTTGGTTACAATAGGTTTTAAAGTTTATGAAAATCTCGTCATAATGGAGTATTATATACAATAAACCATAACATTCAATTTTAACTATGCCATTCTAAAAGAATTATAAGAGACTTGTACATGGCAAAATTGAAACCTTTTTCAATAACGTTTCGAATTTAAAGGGACTGGAGGCTATGTGGAATCAGTATGCGTGTAAATCCAAATATAAATAAACAATAATATAATAAAGTAGAAATCATGTATTTCATAATGCATACGAGCCTTTAAAACTCTCATACAATCTTGTTTTGTTTACTTTATTTATTTGAAATTATATTTACAACCGTCAGTTATATTAACCCAATTTAAATTAATACGTATGATTTAGCAACAAAACCAGTACGTGGGTCTTGCCTTAATTCAATTAAACAATGAGAAAGCTTATATTAGCAGGATTTTATAACGGATATAAAAATGTGATAACCTGTTTAAAATTACATATTACATGTTTTAATTTTACAATAAGCAAACTTTTTTAAGCCGAAATTAAGGTTTAATTTCATACCCAAGCCAATCCCATTTTCGCTTCTTGGAGAAGGAGTTGGATGGGGTATGAAAGTTGATACTCGGACCACGTAATACAGTCGATTAACTGAGTGTTCCAGACCAAACATGTTTATAGACAATAATTAAACCGAAGGTAATGTGCGGTATAATGCATTGCATATACTTCATTTTTATATTAAACTGAAGCGCCATTATGAATTTTTTTCTCATTTGTATTTGGATTGACCCCAATCACTCTTCTAGATCTCACCCAGTCCATTTACGTGGGTGCGTAAGGGCTGCACTCATCCCCGACCCCTCCTGAATCTGGGCCTGGTGCAATATAGATATACCCGAAGCAATGCGTCTTATCAAATGATGTGGGAGGCGCAAGCTTGCATATTGCACATGCGCTATGTATATACAAAAAGATAAAGTAATTAAGTGGGATATATCTGAATCTTAACATGTATTAGTTAAAGAATGGCCAACGAGGTGTTACGAGCATATATCGTGAAATATATCGAGGCGTAAGCCGAGATATTTCGTTTAACACCAAGTTGGAAATTTTATAACTGTTTTATCGCTAGCCACGCCCCCTTGTATGATATCTGGTATAACGGCATACTTATTGAAAAGTGTGCCGTTACACGAAATATCAGTACACTTTCGTTTTCCTGTATTGAATATATCATATGACTTTGGACAATAGAAAGTACTCTCAGGCATGCGATAATGGTAACTTACATGACCTGGATCATTACTTCTCAAATAAACAACACCGGTGGCGAAGTGGTAGAGCATCTGCCTGGAATGCCGGAGGTCGTGGGCTCAATCCCCAGCCGTGTCTCTCTCTCACACACACGCAGCCATGCACGCACGCACGCACGCACGCACGCACGCACACACGTGTGATATATAGCATATACGATAACAAACCTTTAAATGATCTCCATTAATCGTAATATTTAACATTGTATGTACAACAGACTGAATACGTGAGAGTTTTCTAACAAAAGAATAATTATTCATTTTTGAAACGTTTTTCTTTTATAACGGTTTCAATGGCTGTTCTATTTAAAAGAGGTCATTTATATTACATGTAACCAGATGCCATCATTATTTAATGTTTCAACATGTTATTATGTATTAATAGCTATATCAAGACATACAAAAGAAGAACATATAAAATATCTAGACATACAAGTATGCCCGTGTTTCATTATAAGTAAGTCAAACAGTCAAAAGCAGCATGTGTGGTTTTTCTTTTGTAAAGAACTATGATACGTATAAAGAACTGCTACTACTACTACTACTACTACTACTGCTACTGCTACTGCTACTGCTACTGCTACTGCTGCTGCTGCTGCTGCTGCTGCTGCTGCTACTACTACTACTACTACTACTACTACTACTACTGTTGTAACGGAACTATGATACGCATACTGTAACGGAACTACGGTACGCATACTGTAACGGAACTATGATACGTATACTGTAGCGGAACTATGTATACTGTAACGAAACTACGATACGTATACTGTGACGGAACTACGACACGTATACTGTAACGGAACTATGACACGTATACTGTAACGGAAATACGGTATGTATACTGTAACGGATTTGCGATACGTATACTGTAACGGAACTATGATACGTATACTGTAACGGAACTACGATGCCTATACTGTAACGGAACTATGATACCTATACTGTAACGGAACTATGATAGGTATACTGTAACGGAACTATGATACCTATACTGTAACGGAACTATGATACCTATACTGTAACGGAACTATGATACCTATACTGTAACGGAACTATGATAGGTATACTGTAACGGAACTATGATAAATATACTGTAACGGTAAAATAACATAATATCTTCGTATAGATATATAGTAGCATTAAGGATCATAGCTCATGGTTGTATAATGCTCATATCTACATATATAGTAGAGAATATTATGTACGCATAGCATATATATTGTTTTGTGTATATTTACTATTATATTGAATTTCGTGGAATTTAATGCAAGCGACGCGAAGCGAAGCCATTAATGCAAACGGCACGAAGCGAAGCGCATTAAGTTGATAGAATTAAGGTTGCAAAACAATAAACAATAAAGAATATAAATTCAATTAAACTTTTATTGGCATATACTCATTATGACACGATTGTTACTAAAAAAACAAAGAGAGCTAAAACAAAACACAGTACGCATGTAGTCGGCCTGACGCAGATGATTAGATATGACTTCCATATTTCTATTTAACAATTATGTACTGAAACAAATAATGTTTAGCGAGTACTTATGTACATTTAGCTTAAAGAAATTGAATGCTATTTTATAATGTGAAGTATTATACAAAAAACTGTATGACATAGGGTGAGCTTCGCTTTCGCTAATTAGTTGTAATCCAGTATCAGAGTTATCTCCCATTTAGTTAAAACGGTGTATTTCATATTTAAAAATACCAGTACGATAAAGAACATGGTTAAATGTCACTAAATAACAGTTCCGGGTTTTAAGTTATAAAAACCGCAAAATCAACCTTGTCATTATAATGCAAAAATGAACCAAAGTTGTTTTTTTTAAATTACCTCCCTTTACATTGAAATAAGAACGAAATTATAATATCTGTAAAGCAGGTAGATTAAAACATTTTGTTATTTTTTTCGCAGATATCGTTTCAAAAACAATGCCCTGCATATATCTGCTAATTATGTTAATTATATTGTTAATGACCACTGCCACGCATAGCCTAGAATATGTTCAAATGAATTTGCCATGCAAATACACAAATATTTTATTCACTTAGTTCATACATATACATGAAAACATGAGGTAATGCATATAGAATGTATCGTACAAGGCATGAGTTATTTAGCATTAACAATAGATTATTAGACATATTTTAATCAAGTGAATTTACTTTACTGTATTTATTGGAGGAGCTAAATTCTATTCGTAATTTAAAACTGCCTGTATCATTTATATATAGTTCATTTTCACAACACTGTCGAAGAAGTAATTTACAACCACACTCTCGTATGACTCAGTCATAATATATACGCATACATTTCTACTTGAATTTATTCAATATTTGCTTTACAAATTCACACGCTTTTCTAAATTCTTTCTTGTTTGTTGAATTCATAATGTTGTAAAATGTCTGTATATTCGGCTTTTTATAGTTTTTCTTTTTCAGTCTTTCGTAACATTCTCTAAGTGTTTTACATGTTACCAGGTAATGAGGCCCTCCCAGGTTTTTTTGGGATCTCGGAAACATGGCCAATTACTTTTAGGGATCTGGGGAACATTACCAATTACTTCAAGGGATCCAGGGATCAAAAGCCTACTTTTAGTGATTATACGCAAACAATGTCCTAAAGGAAAAATCAATGAAAAAGTACTTAATGTTTACGTATAATCACTATAATTAACTTTTAAAACATGCCATTTGGACTGATCACTGTTGACTTTTTGACGGTTTTTAACTTCCGAGAATATCAACTTTCCTATTCGACTGAAAGGGAAACTCTGTTATTATGCACTACTGTATTCCAGCATCCAGTTTCAATTGGTAACTTATGGTTTCTTGTTCTAAACTTTACAAAATACTTGAGTAGTTTACCGGGTGTATCTGTCAAGTATCTCTCAAAGCCAAATTTAGTTTTAAATAATATATAAGTGCACCATACGCATGTTACCCACAGACTAGTGATCAAGCTATCCGCAAGGAATGTCTAACCATAGACATATTAGTTATACCTTCAGCACATAATTTATTTATATCACAATCAGTTCTCCGTAGTAAAAAAATAGAATTTGTGGATATAATATTTTTTATAAAAGAAATAAACAAAAAAGGTACAGTTCAAGTTACAATTAAACGTTTAATTTATAGCAACACATAGTTGGCAACATTTTATAAAAAAAAAAGAAGAAAAATTTGAAACTCATCCTCGATCTTTGAAAAGCAAACAGGACGTATTCTTCTGTCAAGAGGCATTTTAAAATGTCAACCTTCTTCAATTAAAAGTTTAAAGGGACACAAGGCAATCTTAAAGTTTGTATCACGCATTAGAATTAGCACCTTGATTTATTAATCCAATATCATTTTAATTTTATAAGTCCTTGCATAGAATTGAATACAAGTTTGAGTTTTCAATTTTCTTAGTTATTATACCAAATGTTTGAATATATTATTGGTGTGATATAATTAGTTCGTAATATGCAAAGCAATTTCCATTTGAACTATTTTAATAAATAATATTAATGATTGCAACTATGCGAGTTATGTAGACAAACTAACGGAGTTTTAAACAATCTGCCATGTGTCCCTTTAAAGTAGCTATTCCGCCGACAACTGCTAAATGTACACCGTTTCTAAACCTACTGACGGCAAGGTATATAACCAGTCAGGCCAAACCCAAAACTTGAGCGTCGAATTAAGAGTTACCAACTCATAATTTATTTTACGCATATTCAATCACGGGTATTTTAAAAACCCGTGAATATATAAACTTAAACTTTTTAATAGGCACATTTACATTAGTGTATGAAATAAACACATGGATAGAGATTTGCTTAGCGGTTGTATAGTGTAATGTTTCTGTTATTTGGCATGTTAATTTCTTTAATATTACTGATAAATGATAACCGTGGACTATATCAGCCACATTTCAGTTTAAATAAATGCAATTTCTAGCTGCTGTACGCTCGACATTATGACTTTTTTATTTTTTTAATTAACCGGAGAAATTGCATTGGCTTAGAAAGTAGAGGTTGACCACCCCATTTCTCCTGGGTAGATCCAGTAGTGTATACCTCCCGTCATCCGTAAGAATCGACACTTTCTCACTTACAAGTTGAACTCCCAGTGAAATTTGAACCGACAGCAGTGGTGGTTCCCCGAGACGAGAAGGTTTATAACACAACGTCGTTAACCCCTCGACCACGGAAGCGCTAACAAAATGATAAAACATACAATAATACTCTTACATTAACATGTACAAATCAGCAGAAAACACACTATACTGTTTCAGTTTAGTAAATGCTTGCAAGCGTAGCTAATAACTACGGCTACGCGATAAGAGATTTAAATGGTCTTTTGAACAAACGTGTCTACCAATTTTGTAGTAAAACGCTTAGTTTAACAATTCGTTTCACTTGAAATATTATACAACTATATAGGCTAGTATTAAGATGTTTATGGGTCTTACATATGCATTTAACGCATGTATATATCAGAACATACGCGACGTAGAAACACTGATACATATACACACACGTATTTAATACTGAAATTAGCATATATCCTGTGAAAAAAAATGTTGTTTTATGCCCCGGCACGAAAATAGAGCGAACATACAGTATTACGTTTGCCCGGTTGTCCGTACGTTCGCACGACAATGTTTTACATTCAGGTGTTCCGTTAAGTCCGTTCATCAGACACCAGAAGCCATTAATGTGACAGCAGTATCTTTCTACCAAAAGAAGGTCAATATGAATGACCGTGACCTACTTTTCCCACTCTGCTAATTTACATTAAAGGTTTATATTAAAATTTTACATTTATTTTTATTTTTTGTTAAACCCATTTCCCATGCACCACAAGCTGTGGAAGTTTCAAATTTCACACATGTTTACATCTATATGACAGCGTTATGTTCCAATGAAAAGTAGGTCAATTTGAATTACCTTGACCTTAGTTTGCATTTCGTTAATGATGATTAAAGTTTTACATTCAAGTTTTTTTTATATATAATTAAGGCCATTACTTAGATACCAATATAGATAAGTATATGCCACAGTGTTCTCCTAACAAACATAGGTCAATATGAATGACCTTGATTACTTTCGCCCTTGGTTAATAAACATTAACCTTTTAAATTCTTTTTTTTTTAAAGCCATTACTCAGATACCAAAATCGATACAGCTTTTTAAACGTCATACAATTACATCTACATGCCAGTGTTCACGCAAAAATAGGTCAGTACGAATGACCTTGACCTACTTGTCATACTACTCTGTTGATTTAGTTGTATTCTCACACAGTAACAGCCATACAGATTTCAAACTTAATAAACATTAACATCTACATGACAGCAACACTTCGTACTAAAAGTAAGTCAGTGATAATGATCTTGACCGACTTAAGCACTATTTATTTGAATGTGACTGACAGCGCTTAAGCGGGAATCCGTGTCACATGGACGTATATTTTAGTTTAGTCAAGCTTAGGTGATACTTATTCATTGTTTTGAAAATTGTATTTAAGACATGTCCATTTTCAAATATGATACGACAAATGAATTTATTTGTAAAAACGCAAGAAACAAACAATAAATGAATAGTAAAGACGTATTTTTTTTTTTTGAATTTGTTTAATTTTATTTAAATATGTGTGTTTTGCTCTAGTTTCAAATTCGAAAAAAAATTGTTTTTTCTTACACATAGTATCATGTATAGCGTTTTGTTACTGTAATGAGTATACAGCAGAATCTGCTAGGGATCGCATTTTCATTTGAAAAGGCGACACAAACACTACACAATATTTATATAAAACATAAACACCTATAGAATAAGTTCAGTCTTTTATTAAGAAGAAAAAGAAAAAGAAAAGAAGACGCCTTTATAGATGTTTGACTTAAAACCTCAAGATCGCAGCTTGTCCGTTTAAATGCAGTATTGTTTAAAATTGGAATTAATGTTAAAAAGCATTCCCTTCTTAAAATGCATATATGAATATATGACATGTTGTATATAACTTCATTTACATGGCCATCAAGACACACACACACTGTCAAATTCATAAATTATGTATAAAGGCGACCCTATTCTTTATGTTTAATGACTTCGTTACTTCGGGCTAACTGGTGGGGTTATAACTGATAATGATAACGTTATTTACCCTTTGAAAATGCCTCTTATTAAGGTGTATTTAGCTGTATTAACATACATGTGAACTGTTGTAACTATGAAGAAATGTGTATCTTCTATACACGCTCTTAAACAACATACCTGACATGGTGTTCCGACAGACGATCCTATAAAAATCGTATACAATGCAGTACAACCATGGTGTATTGTTTGTTGCGCTTAGTTCATCCGGTTTATAGGGAAGGTATGTGGGGTAGGGTTGGGTGTGGGTGGGGTTTGGGGTGGGGAGATAATCCGGATTCTTATCCGTACCTTATTTTTGAGTACGTGTATGTCCGAAATGTCACCCAGATTACATGTGTCATTTCATTTAAATGTTAATTTAAACATTATGCTAATGTTGGACATGTTTGCAATTTACGAGGATGCTGCTTGTCAATATCTATTGTCCAGTCCCCAAAACTCAGTTACTATGTAGACGGTGAACTTATCACCACACGTCAGTACCGCTCCCTCCCCAACCCCATCCCTCCCCACCTTACGCAGTAGTTGCCACTCTCCGTAGGTACTTTTCACCATACGTCAGTACCGCTCCCTCCCCAACCCCATCCCTCCTCCACCTTACGCAGTAGTTGTCACACTCTCTATGTATTTTCCCCCATACGTTAGAACCTCCCCCACCCCTCCCCACCGCCACCCTACCCCCCTTACGTAGGTTGTTTGTAGGTACTTTTCACCATACGTCAGTCCCACTAACTCAGTAATTGTTACACTAATTCACCATCATAACTATGCTGAAAAGAGTAGTTGTTTTTAATAAAGTATCATATCACTACATGCTCTTGACAAAGGCGATCATTTGAATCATACTTACATGATGTTCGGTGTAGACACATAAAACATTCGTTGTTATGAAAACTGAACCATGATTACTTACCGAATAAGTAATATATCCTTGAATGTAATACTGTTGCATAGTACCAGTAAAAGCCTCTTAACACGAGCTATCGACTCCATAATGCATTATAGCTGCTCGTTACATTAAAATAACACGAGTTTTGTTTTAATTTTATGACCGTTACCTCATTTTTATTATATTTATTTTATGATATATTAATCAATCAGAAGTTCGTGAATTAAAACATTTACCTCATTGTATATATATGTATGTGTGTGCAAGTACTAGTTATGCTAAAGGCCGTAGTCTATCACATTCTTAATATTGTTTTTCCTTTTAAATTCACAAACACGCGATTGGCCAATTCAAAACAGCATAAACAAATGCAACATGCAATCATGCGTTCACATATGTTTTATTCAGTAATACAGTAGACCATTTGGTCCATGAGTATACCGTATTACAAACAATATTCAAATACAGAAGTCAATGGCAATACGAAATCTTAAATACTACTACAATTTGCTTAATACAGCATGCTGAATCAATTTCGATCATTAATACTATTTCCAATATACTATACAAATAGTTATCAACGGCATTTATTTAGTATTGAAACGTACTGCAACACTACGTTTCGACGTAATGCAAAACGTAGACGTAATGCAACACTACGCTTCGACGTAATGCAACACTACACACTACGTTTCGACGTAATGCAACACTACACACTACGTTTCGACGTAATGCAACACTACGTTTCGACGTAATGCAAAACGTCGACGTAATGCAGCACTACGTTTCGACGTAATGCAAAACGTCTACGTAAAGCAGCACTACGTTTCGACGTAATGCAAAACGTAGACGTAATGCAGCACTACGTTTCGACGTAATGCAAAACGTAGACGTAATGCAGCACTACGTTTCGACGTAATGCAAAACGTAGACGTAATGGAACACTACGTTTCGGAGAAAAAAATACCATTTCGCATATTCAGAAAAATGTAGAGCACATCTTGGGCGAGTATACCAGTATTTAAGATTATAATACAATTCGTTTCTGAGTTTGAAAGCATCAGAAACATAAGTAGCTTAATTCTTTACAATAGTACGCTTAGCCGATGACAACAATTCAATACATTTAGGAATATTTGGTCTCTGCCAATAGTACCGCTTGATAAGCTTTGTTCTTAGATCTTTATATAAAGTTCATTCCAAAATAAAATGGTATTCGTCTTCTAGGACGTCACATATAATACATTTGCGCTCATTAAAAGGTATAATTAGTGGCTTATGCCAACGCCCCGCTTCCATCTGCAACCTATGGGAGGACATTCTCAATCTTGACAATGCTAATCTAAATTTTCTTATTTGAACAATTTCTAGATACGATTTCTGATAAAATACACAAACAAGTGAATACGTTTTAATAGCTCTCGAGGAGTCATGTATACGGGTATTCCAGTTTTGAATAAAAAATTGATATAAACATATTCATGTTTCCTACTCCCTGGAATATCCAAAGGTAATTAAACCCCATGCTTTCTAACAAAGCTTGTACTGCTGATGCCCATTTTTTTTCTTACATATGCAATGCTGAAATTGGTTATTTTTTTGTCTGGGTTAAATATCATCATATTACCAAAAAGTGTTTGTTTGTTTGAATGGTGTTTTATGCCATTTCTAACACATTTTAGGCCATATATGTACACCACCCCATTTCTCCTAGGTAGATCCAGTACTGTATACCTCCCGCCATCCGCAAGAATCGACACTTTCTCACAATTTGAACTACCAGGGCAATTTGAACCCGCAGCGGTGGGAGGCGAGAAGGTTTACAAGGCAACGTCGTTAACCCCTCGACCAAGGAAGCGCTAAAAAGATTATAAAACATAATACTACCCTGACATTTAACTTATATGGAGGGGTTAACGCGAAACTATGGTAACCATATGTAAATAAAGAATAAGATAAAATAGTTTCGCGATGACCTCTCTGTATGTAAATACTATCAAATTGTCGCAATCTTGATTTCTTTTAAACTCCACGTTCGTGTTTTTTTCCTACATAATTTGCATATTTTCTTTTATTGCAAATCATTAATAATATTATTAATATTATTTTATTATTATTTTTATTATGTTTTTTTTGTTTTATAATATTGCAAAGCAAAACGTGTTATCATATTAGTATAATTATGTTGATCATATTGCACCAATAATATATAAACATATGGTAGAATATCGAAGAAAACTTGCCAAAAATAATACTGGATTAATAAGTCGATGGGTAATCGTAATGCTTGAGAGGTGGCGCCATAAGTAATGGTTAGCCCTGCGGTTTAGGAAAAAAACAAGGATCGCGCGTTTAAATTATTTTCAAACCTTAAATTAAGATTCCGTATACGCGGTATGCGGCATGCGAATGCGAATGCTTATTTGTACGCATTCGCACCGATCGCTCCAGCGATCAAGTTTGCCGTGTACGCAGCCGCATGACAAATCGCATTCGCAGCCGGACATATGGAATCAAGATCGTGCGTCTACATGATTTCCATTTTTTGTCGCATTCGCATGCCGCATACCGCGTATATGGAATCTTAGCTTTAGTTGGGTTAATTATCGAAATACTTCAAAAGAATTCCCCTGACCAACTTACAACCGCGGTCCCCACAGACAATTCTCTACCTTGGTTGATATACGGGAAGGACATTGCATGCGTTTTAAGTTTGATTGTTTTCTCTTGCTCGGCTATTTGAATTAAAAGAAAAACAAATTTATATTTCCTGTACAAATCAAACCCTTGGATGTTGGTCAATATAAGAACGCATAAACAGCCACGATGTCCACGTGCTAATTAGCTGTCACTCTAAGTGCCATATAACCTGATTAATACCGCCATTAACTGTCCAAAACAATAATAAAACCTCTTCAGGTGTGTGGTCATTCAATTATGTGTTGTCGTCGCAGCCGGACGGTGGTACGACGTACACTTTAAATACTTTGAGCAGCGATAGCTTGACAAAATGACACACTCATGCATAATGACAATCGGGAGTACATAATGTTCGGTCGCAACGTAAGCGATACCGTGTATTTATGGGATTTAACGTCATGTTTAACAGTCTTTCGGTCATATCACAACAATCTCTGCTTGTGGCAGTAAGCTCAGTGCTAAACGTTATAGTGCTGCCATACTGGAATAGACACATGCCATGATACCCCACCCAGTCACATTTATACTGACTCCGGGTCAACCAGTCTTAGAACTACTCTTTAAATGTTGAGAAAAACTGTCAAACAAGGGAGCTATTAGTGCCATTGTTATGAAGTCTTTGGTATGACCCGGCCGGGGATTGAACACACGACCTCTAGCATTCAAGGCAGACACTCTACCACTAGGCCAGTGACAAGGCTTTTCCATTAACAACATGTATTTATAACAGGCGGTGAAAAAGTCGTTCCTCAGCCGGGACTCGAACCCAGGGTATCTGGTTTACCGTACCAGAACTATAACCACTGAGCTATCGAGGACATACGGTTAGGAATCGGTTATTCACAATTTACCTGTTACATATTAATACAAAAAACACGTAAAATACCACCACAAAGAGCCCCGTTGATAAAATAGCTTTAACAATTGATCAAATAGCTTTAAACGACATTCGGAAATATTTTCCAACGTATTAGGAAAAAACTAAACGTGCTTTCAAGGACGGATACTATCTTGTATCATGGTCTTTAAAATATGAATCTGTCAAATATGAATATTATGTTAATTTCAGATATAGTACATTTGTGTACACGTTTTACTTCGTTTGTTATGTATTTGCTTGCTCAAAGCATCCCGCGGGGATTCTATCGTTCTTTTAAAGGTTTCGTCGGTCATGCAAGAAAACACGTTGATAACATTCTTTGTGATATTTTCAGATAACAAGCTTTATTTTAGAGAAGTAGATAAAATAGTTCACCCGGGGTATTTTATTGAATAATGTATTGATGTTGTGCAATGTCATGTCATCTTATATGGCTTAAGAAACATCAACTAGATGGCCATATGTTCAAGTGTGTTTTGTTTAATATAGATATGATCTTTACTTATTTTCTCAAAGCTCTTTGTTAAATATTGAATGAATTAAAGAAAGAAAATAACGGCTATATTTGAGTTTAACGGGTTGTTATCATATATTCTAAGGCTAAGAAAAACAGTATGTGTGTGTGAGGTTTAACGTCGCTTTTACACTCGTGTAGTAGTATCAAACCGGTGTAGCAGTGAGCTCAATGCTCAACTTAATGGTCCTGCCGCACTGTAATACCGCGCCATAGACACATGGCATGATACCCCTCACAGTCATATTCATACTGACCCCGGGCCAACCAGTCCTAGAACTACTCTTAAGCAAGGGAGCTACTAGGACCATTTTATGAAACCGTTGGTATGCCACGGTCGAGGTTTGAACGCGCGACATAAAGCATGCGAGGCGGACGCTCTACCAATTAGCCAAATTACAGTAATGATAAACATACTGTCAGCTACAAGTATACATCAATGTTACTACAATACAGCTTCAATTTAACTTCACTGTTTACTTCAATATAAACTACAAACAAATAGAATATTACTACGACTACACTGTTACTACATTATAAACTATCAGGCAACTACAATGTAACTACAATATTAACTATACTGTAACTATAATATTAACTATACTGTAACTACAATACTAACTATACTGTAACTACAATGTTAACTATACTGTAACTACAATGTAACTACAATATTAACTATACTGTAACTACAATGTAACTACAGTATTAAATATACTGTAACTACAATGTTAACTATACTGTAACTACAATGTAACTACAATATTAACTATACTGTAACTACAATGTAACTACAATACTAACTATACTGTAACTACAATATTAACTATAATGTTACTACAATGTAACTACAGTATTAACTATACTGTAATTACAATGCAACTACATTATAAAATATCAGGCAACTACAATGTAACTACAATATTAACTATACTGTAACTAAAATGTAACAACAATATAAACTATAAGGCAACTACAATGTAACTACAATATAAACTATAAGGCAACTACAATGTAACTACAATATTAACTATATTGTAACTACAATGAAACTACAATATAAATTATAATGTAACTTCATTATAAACTAAAAGTAACTGTAATGTTACTACAATATAAACTATAACAAGCTACAATGTAACTATAATATAAACTGTGGTGTAACTATAATGTTACTACCATATAACTACAATATAAATTATACTGTAACTACAATGTAACTACAATATAAACTGCAATGTAACTACAATGTTACATATAATGTAACTTCAATATAAACTTTAATGTAACTACAATGCAACTACAATATAAACTACAATGAAACTACAATGTAACATATAATGTAACTACAATGTAAATTATAATGTAACTACAATGCAACTACAAAATATAAACTATAATGTAACTAAAATGTAACATATAATGCAACTACAATATAAACTTTAATGCAACTACAATGTAAACTATACTGTAACTACGATGTAACTACAATATAAACTACAATGTAACTACAATGTAACATGTAATGTAACTATAATATAAAATGCAATGTAACTACAATATAAACCATAACGTAACTACAATTCAACTACAACGTATAATACATTATTCACTACAATGTTTCCTCAACGGACGGAGGGATTGTTTGTTTATTTGTTTGTGTGGTGTTTTACGTCATTTTCAACACATGTCAGGTTACATAGGACGGTCGATTTTTTTGTTGTGGAGGCAGACCACCTACTTTTTCTGGATAGAACCAGTACTGTACACCTCCCGCCATCCGTAATAATCGACATTTCCTCACTTAGAAGTCGAGCTCCCAGTGGGATTCGAACCCGCAACGGTGAGAGGCGAGAAGGTTTACAAGGCAACATCGTTACGGACGGAGGGAGCGTAACCTTAACACAGCATGTACGCGCCACCATCATTAAAAGTGTGTATGCTGTAACACGTCCCTTGTCTTTTAAATTTCCTATATTAAATATGTCCTATTTGTTTTGACCTAGATATTTAGAAACGTGTTAAAATTTATGAGACATTTTATATTGATTTTAGAGTCTTCTTTTTGTCATGTTGTATTTCAAACGTATTTACTTGGCGTGATATATTATCATATTTTACTTATAAAAGTTTTGCGCTTAACCCCAAAACGACCGTTTATTTTAAACGTACATGTACACTTTTGATATATCACCTTCAAATTCGTAACATAGTAAATATTATAACATAGAGTAAAAGTCAGACTTGATATTCGCCATGGAATCATTGCAACAGGTAACGGTATATATCGAAGGTAATGTTGCGTTAATTCAAAAATCACAAAAAACGCTTGAAACAAGCATCTGTTACTTTCACAATTATCTTCTCCTTGAAATGATACTGTGCACGCGTGCAAAATCTCAGTGCACGCGTGCAACATTGCATGCAGGTACTCTCTTACGTGTTCCCCTCTCTCTCTCACCGCCCCCCCCCCCACCCCTTTCTCTCTATATCTCTCTCTCTCTCTCTCTTTGTTTATCCCATTTCATTTCATTTATTTGTTTTGTTATTCCTTTCAGTACAACGAGAAGAAAAACCAAAGCTGAGTCTGAATGAGATTCTCATGAGTCGCCTTTCAACGATTGACTCCAAGGACATCCGACAACACATTGACGTCAAGCATCATTCGGAGGACATCTATGGAGATCCTAGATTTATGCATGCGGATGGTTCTTCATCTCTACAGAGTTCGTCTGGTACGAGCGACTTTGATTCTGTAGGTGAAAAAGTAGATCTTCTGTTAAAAGAGGGTAAAGCTTATATCACGGTCAAGGTCACTGCAGAGAGAATCACACCCATTGACCTTGAATTTAACGTTTGGCGTAAAAACCAAGCTATCGTTACTAGAACGATAGAAGTAGATTTGCTCGCAACCGAACAACGCAGACGACTATATTACAAAGTGATGGATGAGCCCGGTCGAGGGGCACGTGCTGGATACATGGCTGGTTCCAACGAAACCGTTCTGGACAGTCATCAAACGTTAGACTTGTTCACGAGAATTCTAGGTGCTGCCGATGGAGAGGGCGATAAAGAGGACATTACTGTCAAAACTAGGTCAAGCAATACTACAAGACCGTTCACATCAGGAATGGACTTGTTATATTAACTTAATAGAACTAGGTAAAGCAAAGCTACAAGACCTTTCACATCAGGGATACTTATTATATTAACTTGATTGCATCTAAAACAATGTTAACATTGCAGGCTTCTGCATATTCTAGGCCTACTGTGTCATTTATGCGGAAGTGGTTGATTTTACGTGTAAAATGTGCAGTTTTCTGAAAGTGTAACATGTGATTCCATCTTGAGGATCAATGCGGACACAGCTTGGAACTACTTTCGACATATTTTCGGATTTTAACATGAAATTGTAAGGCTTGAATTATTCAACTGCACATCGCCAGTACTTAACCTTATGTATATGTCTATAACAACAAGCTGAAGTAGTCGTCAATATTAAAAGTTATAAATAAAAATAGGGTCTGGATATAACATAATTGTATGAAAATAACAAAATGCAATTACGCATGTCCAACGGAATATTCGAAAATGGATTTATCAGTGGTTCTAAGTTTAGCAACATGTTCGACGTGTTTTAAATATGAAATGAAAGCTAGCACCTAAATAAACCCTTGGTTATTTGGTGATTCATAAAACGTTTAAGGTTTGAAGACAAACAACTCGAAATGTGAGTCAAGCATGTGCATGGTTGACGTTTATATATATTGGCACGATAAACGCCATAGATCCGTGTTCGGATGACCTACGTTTCTTTCTAATTTCGACAGAAAGAAATGATGGAAGTATGCCTCAGAACATGAACATAACATGAATTAAGCTGACACTTTTGTTTGTTTGTTTCCCTTCTATATTTTGCTTTACAGAATCCGTGTTATAATGGTTTAGTCATACCAATAGCTTTTTAGATATTTATATTTTGCTGGAATTGACGATCTGATTCGATGGCTGTATTCAGTATATTTGGTGTAACATTTACATATATATGCATTCCGCTGAATTTGTCAAGAAATGGAAATAAGTCCTTATACGTATGAATACATGTATATAAGTAACTGTATGTGCTTACACGTGCCAAAGTCTGTATATAATATGTAAAATGGTTATCGGAATGCCCTTCTGACGTATCATTGCACTTGTATTCTAAATAAATATATAGATGTATATATTGGCGAGTACAACAAATATCCATATTGCTATATTGGACTTAATTGTATAATGACATTTTGTTAATCACCTGTTTCCTACACAGACCTAATAACATTATTAGGTCTGTGTTTCACACTTTCATATCCGAGACGGATTAACGTTCAATACTAATATCGCTTTTCGTTTTTTTTCAGTACGAAATTATTTGTTTTCGGGACTCTACAAAGTAAAGCTGTTTGATATGATAATGTGGTACATATTTATGCTCGTTTTTCATTGGTGGAAAATAAAACACACATTTCTAAAACTAAGAATACATGCACGTAAAGCGACACACAGCAATCTTCAATAAACAATGGTGGAAACTAAAACGCATTTCTAAAACTAAGAATACCTGCACTTAAAGGGACACACAGCAATTTTTCTAAAACTAAGAATACCTGCACTTAAAGGGACACACAGCAATCAAATTTCGAAAACTAAGAATACATGCACGTAAAGGGACACACAGCAATCTTCACTAAACAATGGTGGAAAATAAAACACATTTCTAAAACTAAAAATACCTGCACTTAAAGGGACACACAGCAATCTTGAAGTTTGTATCGTGCATACATTGTTGGTGCAATATAATCAACAGTCAGTAATATACAAAAACAATTCGCTTTATACTTTCCTTATAATTAATATTTATGATTAAACTAATGCAAGCTACGCGAAACACTAACAGGACGTCGAGAGTTTTTAAAAATCAAAGATTGCCGGGTGTACCTTTTATTATAGTTTTTGATTAATTATCATATCAAATATATAGGTGCCTGTGAACATGTATATATATTAAATGTTAGTCGTTACTGTAAATAATAAATAGTTCGTGTAATATTGTTTATTCTGCTGTACATTGTCTTGCCATTTGATACTGTGTGTGCAATACGTTATATATTTGTGATGATAGACGCTAGATGAAAATGTCATAAAATATATACTGAAAGGAAAAAGAAACGCGACACGGGAATTTCCGCTTTATATTGTATATACTGCACACTTAATTCCATATATATTCCAAGGAAATCCCAAGATGTTTTGTAAAAAAAAGTTGCAGTTAGTTAGAGAAAGGAAACAAGTGTGATGTTGTAGACGTTTTAATCACAGTACACGTTGTAACAAGAAATTCATAAATGTTGAAGTTCCTGTTTGAAATATTGAGACATTTCTGTACTGTATTAAACGTAAAGAGTTTGCCAAATTGTGCATCCTAAGTTTGCGCCAAAACGCGTACTCTGTCAGTAATGAAACTTTGCAGGAATACTATTTGCTGTGTTACGCGTTGTTTTAGTCTTTTTTCCGAAAGGAAAGATCTTACGTAGCCGTGTACCAGTCGATTTACAGCAGTATATTGTACATACAATATATAACGGAAATTACCGTGTCGCGTTTCTTTTTCTTTTCAGTATATATATAGTTTGTAATGTATCGTGAGCCTGTGATTTATCAACCTTGCAGGGATAAAAAACTCGAATCATCATCAATTACAATATGTCACCACTACATTCGTATACATGTTGGGAAACTAAATTGAAAGAGAATGAAACACTGCAGCTCGCTCTGTGTGTGTATATATATGTATACCTATACCTTTTCGAGCGTTTTGTTGATATTTGTTTTGCCGTGAACCCAATTAAAAAGTCACGTGGTTTCGCAATCGTGGATAACCATATTTGGTTATCTATGTATATGTATGTATACCTTTATTTGGTATCTATGTATATGTATGTATACCTATATATGGTATCTATGTATATGTATGTATACCTTTATTTGGTATCTATGTATATGTATGTATACCTATATTTGGTATCTATGTATATGTATGTATACCTATACATATATATAGATAACCAAATATGGTTATCCACGATTACGAAACCACGTGACTTTTTGATTGGGTTCACGGCAAAACAAATATCAACAAAACGCTCGATTAAAGTATGTTTTTCTTCTCAATTTCTTAATAGTTAACGAACTGTGTTCAACTAAAGCGTACATGCCACTACAATATGAGGTATTCCTCAGCCAAACAAGGATTTCCATTCATCTTGTACTTTCTTACTTTCTGAGATTATCATTGAAAATAAAAGAAATCGTATAGCCTACACTTTTCGGAGGACTAATCCCTGACAGTACTGTCCAGAGGAATCGAATTACCTTAGTATCCACTTTGTTTGGGGTGTGGGTGTGGTGGGGAGGGTGTGTGTGTGGGTGGGGGGGGGGGGGGGAGTGCAATTTAGCTGGAAACACTTCGTTAAATATAAGAAATAAAGCAAAATCAAAAAGTCACGTGGTTTCGCCACCGTGGATAACCACATATGGATACGTATATATACGCAGATTTTATTCTCTACAATCGCTCTATTTGTTAACAAATACTGTAATTAGTTGACGTATTGTTTGCCGTGAATCTGATCAAAAAGTCACCTTGATTCGTCTCCGCCGTGTTATATGAGATAGATGTTTTCCTCATGTGAGATAGCTCTATATCTTACATGACATGTGACTCTTACGACATGTGACTCTTACATGAAACGTCATGACGTCACGTTAATTAATTACGTCGCCTTGTTATAGCGTAAAATCAAATACAGTCATTCATGTATGCCCGTGGCTGTATTAAGGCATAATGGGAGAAAAATAATCCATCATGAGTTTATCCATGTGAGAAAGGGAAATCTCACCCTCGGGATCAAAATTGCAACCAGGTGGGGGACGAGGCTCAATTCTGACCCTCGAGTGAGATTTCCCTCTCTCACATGGATACTCATGATGGATTCCTAGAAAGTTATGTTCCGCTACTGATCGTTATTTTCCCCTATATATACATTCAGTACATTTCAAAACACAACACTTGGTATTTTTTGAATTTCTTGTAGAGCAAATCTTATGCAAATGTATCAACATATGCTATTTTTTAGGACAAAGAGACATGTGTACTAACACAAAATACAATCTTTAAATGAACAAAATAAAACAGCTGACTAAAAATAATCGAAAATCAAAGAGGTTGCGTTTTAGTTATATATTAGTTCATTACCATAATTAGAAGTAGTATGTTTACGTGTATACCATCTAGCTATATGCTTTGTTTGTTTACACACATATTGTGCTACCATAATACATCGCTTATAAAAACAACAAATGTTTTACCAGATAAAAACAAGTGTATTTACCATATAAAAACATTAGTTTTTTACCATATAAAACAACAAGTATTTTGACATGTACATGTATGTTATCTAGATATATGCTTTGTTTATAAAAATATGTAGGTCGCTATCATAATACATTGCATATAAAAACAACGAGTATTTTACCATAAAAAACAACAACAAGTATTGATACATATATGCTATCTAGATAATTATATTCTTTGCAAAATATGTTGTTCGCTATCATAATACATCGGATATAAAAACAAGACATGTTTTACCATATAAAGCATGTACTGTATACCACCTATGCGTTGTTTGTTTACAAACATAATGAACTGTTTTAAATTTGTATATACATGTTATGTTATTCATTAAAGATTTTTCGTTTAACATAAAGACCACAGTAAAGGTGTTCTTTCGTTCACCGCGGCGTATCGGGTTCGAGTCCCTTCGAAGGAATAGTTGTTCTAATCATGAAACCGATAAAAGACTAAACAGAGAAGAAAAAAAGAAAGTAAACAGTCGATGTGTTTTCATAAAATATATGTAAAAGTACTGCCTGACGAAAGAGCTATGAGTCCTCCGATTAAAAAAAAGAGTAGAACATGTGCAAAGATCCACTGTGGCATCATCAAATATGAAACGATATCATGCATATGTAACGAACTACTTTGTTTACTTGGACGTGTGATTATACAGGTTTATTTAATTGAAACACGGTGGATCTTTAGGCAAACGTTATAATT